>BQNB010074117.1:4949-21617 GCA_026074375.1 Tanacetum coccineum
GTTGTGAACATGAGTACATTCTTAAAATGCTTATATCCCAGAACTCCAATAAAAATAAGAAAGGGTTGGCTTGCAAACCCACAACAGTTTACTGCTACCATTAGCAAAATAATCTTAACGGTGGCATGCAGCATGCTTTTAATCTAGTTAAAGAATTATTTAATCTGACCTGTTTGGGAAAGAATATAACCAAATCGCCCCATTCATAAGAAAATCAGTCCACATTGCAACCACTATGTAAAACCCGAGTCAAAAACAGAATATCAAGAACAATGCCTTCTGGATCCTACGTCTGTATATTTGTAAAGCCTGTTTCCTTTGTAGTATCATTATATTCACATGTTTGGAAAAAAAAAGTAACTCAAATCGGCTTATAACTAAAATCCAAGTCAAAAACTGAATTTCAAGAACAATACCTCATGTCCACCGTCCACTGCTACCATTTTTAACGGATACCACTCCAAGTTTTTTAGTTTGTCTTGCCAAAGAGTACACAGTTCAACAGCCTTGATCAGAGCTTCCTCAGCGTCAAATTTCTCCTTGCACGCGTCGTGGAAGGCTTTCATATCAATTTCTCCCATTCGCTTCACACCGATATTAGTACGCCCGCTGAGCATATCTTGTAGGCCCTAAAAATATTGAAATTGTTTAATAACCAACTACACGCCCCAAACCACGAGCCACAGCCCACAGGTTGAAATGGTTCAATTCTTTTTATGGGTGAAAACGGGCCAGGTCGGGTTCGTTGACCCACAAACACTAGCTTGTCCATTCCTTAAAAGATTTATATAAATAGTTAATGTATGCCTAAAAATAGACTTTAAGCGACTTCCAATCTCATAGATAAGTTCCACCGTTATTAGCAAAATAATCTTAACGGTGGCATGCAGCATGCTTTTAATCTAGTTAAAGAATTATTTAATCTGACCTGTTTGGGAAAGAATATAACCAAATCGCCCCATTCATAAGAAAATCAGTCCACATTGCAACCACTATGTAAAACCCGAGTCAAAAACAGAATATCAAGAACAATGCCTTCTGGATCCTACGTCTGTATATTTGTAAAGCCTGTTTCCTTTGTAGTATCATTATTTTCACATGTTTGGAAAAAAAAAGTAACTCAAATCGGCTTATAACTAAAATCCAAGTCAAAAACTGAATTTCAAGAACAATACCTCATGTCCACCGTCCACTGCTACCATTTTTAACGGATACCACTCCAAGTTTTTTAGTTTGTCTTGCCAAAGAGTACACAGTTCAACAGCCTTGATCGGAGCTTCCTCAGCGTCAAATTTCTCCTTGCACGCGTCGTGGAAGGCTTTCATATCAATTTCTCCCATTCGCTTCACACCGATATTAGTACGCCCGCTGAGCATATCTTGTAGGCCCTAAAAATAATGAAATTGATTAATAACCAACTACACGCCCCAAACCACGAGCCACAGCCCACAGGTTGAAATGGTTCAATTCTTTTTATGGGTGAAAACGGGCCAGGTCGGGTTCGTTGACCCACAAACACTAGCTTGTCCATTCCTTAAAAGATCTATATAAATAGTTAATGTATGCCTAAAAATAGACTTTAAGCGACTTCCAATCTCATAGATAAGTTCCACCGTTAGCTATAACTTTTTTTCTGACTCATACATAAGTAAAAGGTGAAAATCGATAATTCTAATTGGCAGGACATGAGAAAGGAGTACCTCAATCAACTCTTTCCGAGCTTCCTGCAGCTCATAATAACTTTGGCGTTGCTTCATGATAAGAGTTTGATTCATGTCCTCAATGTCAACGATTTCTTCCATTTTTGCTTTCAGTTCATCATCCCCAACTTGGAGTCTCCCTTTTAATTCTTCAATTTCCATTTTCAGTTTCTGCTTAGCATCTAGCTGTCTGTCTAACTCGAGTATTTTCTTAAAAGCTTCCTCTTTCTCCATCTGTTTATGACCCATTCATAGGTTAAACATATACTACTAATTGAGAACATCAACTTAAACATATTCAAAATGTTTTAAAATATCTACTATTAAAGGGGTGTTTGTTTAAGGTTATTTATGGGCTTATGTTTTATAAGGGCCCATTTTCTTGGGGACTTAATTATATATATACACATTTATCATTACACTAAATGCCAAAAACAGTAACGGGCTACTGTTCATTGATGAACAGTGACGGTTACTGTTCATCGGCCCAAAATTTTTTTTTTTAAAATACCGGTGGTTACTGTTTATCGGTCGAAAAAAAAAAAACTTTATACTTCCCCCTTCTTTCGTCAAAAATAAGAAGAAAAAAAAATTACGTTTACGACTTTCTATCGGTCTGGGCCAAAAAATATATATATATCCCCTTTATTGAAAAAAAAATTGTCATTTAATATGAGAAAAAAACAAACTATTAAACATGAGACCGAAGAAATTAACCCGAACAAAAAAAATGCCCCGCAATAACGCCCGCAGCAACGCGCGGGTAATTTTTGCTTGTTATATAAGTTTATTATTATGTCATAACAATCTTATGTACAGCAACAAGTTTCAAAATAAGCCAAAATTTAAGCATGAAATATAAGTTGAAAACAGACAAACTCATAAGCCCATAAATATGGGGGCGTTTCGATTAGCTTATTTTAGAGAATTGGAAAAGCTCGTAAGGCCCTTTTTTCAGATTTTGAGATTATGAAGTTGAGCTTATGGATTTGATCCAAACGCCCCTTTATTCAAGGGCTTCTGAGTTTGTCTGTTTTCGGCTTATATTTCAAAAGTTTAAATTTTGGGTTATATAAAATTGCAATGACATACGGAGTAATAAACTTATATAAATAAGTGCCGAAATAAGCAAACACTAAGCTTAAACAAACAAAATTTATGAAATCAATGTCTAACATAATAATAAGTTTATTAAAGTAAAAATAAGCTAATCCAAACGCCCCCTTATTTATGGGCTTATTCAGCTTATGTTTCAGAAGCATAAAATGTTATTTTGAAACTTGGTGGCTTATATAAATAAGTCCGAATATAAGCAAACACTACAACACAATATTCAAAACAATCTAACAAGTTTATTAAACTAAGAAGCAACACTAATTTGAAAAAATATTAATTAATAATTAAAGAAAATGAATAGAATGAATACCTTGTGCAGCTGTAAAATTGAAGAAATGAATGAAGAGTAATGCTACGACCACACAATATTTATAAAAAACTTTCCACAAAATGAAGTGTAACAATATGATTTGACATAAAACAAAGACTTAGTGGAGGAATAAGTTATTGATTGGTCCAAATGTCTTGCCACATTATTATGTGGATGTTTTTTTGTAAAAATTATGTGGTTCTAGCAATTCTCATGAATGAATACCTTGTGGTTATAACTCTATATAAAAGTTTCTTTTACTTTTCACTATTGGTTACGTTTTGATAACAATAATAATTTTGTTTAAAAAAATAGGACTTGTTCAAATTATATATATATTAGTTTTAGTTCTTAGAATTAAATCTTTTAAAAAAACATATTAGTCTTTATACAACATAATTTAAAGTTTCATTTCTATTTCTTCCTAAAAACGAGAGGAATATTTTTTAAGAAAGATATCTCCCATCTTTTTCTCTAATTTTTTTTTCTTTATTAAAAAACTAGACGAGTACTCGTGCATAGCAATGAGATTTTATTGTTGCATAGTGGTAGTGATAAAAAAAGTTTATAGGTTATAAACAAAAAATAATAAAAGTTTAAGGATTTGAAGATTAAACATAATGTTTTGAAACCCGGTTCGACCCGGCCAGTTCAACTGGTTGAACCGATCCCGGTCGAAAAACGAGTAAAATAAACCAGTTTTTATATTTTCGAAACCCGGTTTGACCTGGTGGAAGAATGGGTTGACCCGGTGGTCGAACCGGTAACCCGGTGACTCGACCGGGTAGATTAGAAACCTGATTTTCAAAACATTTATTAAACATTGATTATAGTTTCATAGATAGATTACTTAATTTTTTTCACTTTTAAGATTTATAGCTTTTTCCTATAAATAGTATTTTATATACTTACTCCGTTTCATTTTTATTGTACATGTTTCCTTTTTGGGATGTCCCAATTTAATTGTCCACTACTAAAAATAGATAATGAAGTTTGATCAAGTTTACTATATTACCCTTGTTTGAAATTATTATTACAAACTTTATAGAAGACTTTAATTAATTAGCTAAGGGTAAAATTGTCATTCTATCAAAAAGTAAGAGTGAGAAAGAAATAATAAATGCACTTTTGTGTTTTTTGTCAGAGCACAGTAATTTTGGAACCCAGGGAGTAATATAAGATTTATTGTGGAGTCTTTAAGATTTAAGCTCATGTAAACCCCTTTATCAAAATTAAGCCTGTGTAAATGAATGTGCAGAATATGGAGTGTTGCTGCTGTTTGAGAAATATGAACCATCTTGCATTTACAAGATTTATAGTTTTTTGTTGTCATTTGCATTAGTTATAAAAGTATTTAATATGTTTAGGTTTAGTGAGTGAGCAATGAATAGAATCATTTATTAAATCGGATTAGATCAGGTTATCGTGCTAAATGCTAATCCACGGGTTTTTTTTATTAATCTGTTTTAGGGTTGAAAAGCCATCTCTCATGAACCAGTAACTTCTAATTCCGGTTTCTTAATATTTTTTTTAGAAGTTAAAATTTTTATTCCGAAAAACGAGCAATTAACCCCAACATTAAGTTTATACAACCACCCTTTTCAGCTTACTTTTGGGCTTAAGGCCTCGTCTTTCATAAGCTAATGAAGTATAAGGTTAGAACAGAAATAGGTCGGGCCAAATAAGCTCTTAGGTTTATATATAAGCTTGAACAAACGCCATGATCAAGTGTTTATTTATCGTGTATGGTTTTTGTTTGCAGCAATTTAACACCAAAAGGACCTGAATAGCTATTGTTACGTTGAATCCTGATGAAATATCAACGCATGAACAAGGAAGCTGCAATGATATTGCATCAATTCAAGATCTTACAGGCAACATCAGCATGAAATATGGCAAGCTCGAATTTAGCCGTGGAGCTGGAAACAAGGATATTTACCTTGGTAATGAAGCTGTAATTACTTCTATATAATCTAATCATCACATGCTCTAATTTAGATAATATATAATCTGAAAGATTTTATAGTTTTTTTGTTTCATTTGCATTAGTTATAAAAGTATTTAATATGTTTAGGTTTAGTGAGTGAGCAATGAATAGAATCATTCATTAAATCGGATTAGATCAGGTTATCGTGCTAAATGCTAATCCACGGGTTTTTTTTATTAATTTGTTTTAGGGTTGAAAAGCCATCTCTCATGAACCAGTAACTTCTAATTCCGGTTTCTTAATATTTTTTTTAGAAGTTAAAATTTTTGTTCCGAAAAACGAGCAATTAACCCCAACATTAAGTTTATACAACCACCCTTTTCAGCTTACTTTTGGGCTTAAGGCCTCGTCTTTCATAAGCTAATGAAGTATAAGGTTAGAACAGAAATAGGTCGGGCCAAATAAGCTCTTAGGTTTATATATAAGCTTGAACAAACGCCATGATCAAGTGTTTATTTATCGTGTATGGTTTTTGTTTGCAGCAATTTAACACCAAAAGGACCTGAATAGCTATTGTTACGTTGAATCCTGATGAAATATCAACGCATGAACAAGGAAGCTGCAATGATATTGCATCAATTCAGGATCTTACAGGCAACATCAGCATGAAATATGGCAAGCTCGAATTTGGCCGTGGAGCTGGAAACAAGGATATTTACCTTGGTAATGAAGCTGTAATTACTTCTATATAATCTGATCATCACGTGCTCTAATTTAGATAATATATAATCTGATCATCATGTTATTAATAATCTGATCATTATGTGTACCTATAATATATAATCTGATCATCATGTGCTCTATATAATCTGATCATCACTCCTCAAATATTGGATCCAAAGTATGTTTTGCATCTTCATGTAATAGCTTAAATTGAAGGCTTCTCTATTGCATACAAGTAACGACAAACAGCCTATGCTGCATTTTTATTAGACGGTTATTCATAGACATTAACTTGGTGTTCACATTGTGTAACGTGAAAAGGGTGCATAGATAGAAGGTCTACATGGAGCAAGCGTGGTTTGAATTTATGTATGTAAGTTTGTCCAAAGAGGTGCAAAGTAGGGTACAATTTCGATATTGTAGATCGTTTAGATAAGAGAAAAATCTAGATACTAATGGCATATTAAGTATGTTATAACACACTGTACAAGAATGATATATGCAATGTTGTATAAGTGTCAACACGCGCAAGTTAAATTTTATGACTTTGAATAATTTGTATACGGATTTTGATTGTCATAATAGCAATTGTAGTGTAATGTGTGAAAGAAACTAAGCACCAAATTGCTATCTGAGTTTTGTTGAGGGCTTACTATTCAAGATGGAATTGTTCTTGCTTAAGATAACATTCAGTTTCAACTAAGTTTTACTAAACTTTAACAGTTTTTTGTTGCCACTTTTTTATCAGGAACCTGATCCGAATCCATACCCGCGAATAGCTTCTCAGTATATATTTACGTTTTAGAAAGTTTGGAATGGATCATCTATCTTTTCTTTTACAAGTAATACGTTGTTTGACTTATAGAAAGTTTCACCAATTCTGCTAATGAGTCTATTTAACTTTCTGCCGTTCATCTCAATTAACCTATATTTATATTTTAATTAGTTAATTCCAAAGCAAAATCATGAATCTTGACTTTTAAAGGTCAAACCAACTGTTATAGACTATTGGTATGTACTTGCAGATTTGAGGAAATAGCCATGGGTGATTATGAAGAATATTGGACTAAGAAATTATGACAGTGACTATGACGATTTGAGGTATTGTGACTCATGCCTGTGAGTTTGGCTATAGATCTGTTATATAAAAATAGCAACAAAAATTGATGTTTAATATATGGCTTGGTTACAAATTCCCGATATCAAATGCAAAAACTCGGGTTGCGATATTGAAAGATTAGTTTCCTAAATGAACTTGGTATGTTCATTTCAGAAACTGGGTGGGAGCTGTAGTTTTGGTGATCAATGTAACTTTTTGCATTCGTGTTGCAGCATAAATTGTTTTGCGATGTTGACGCAGCTCCAAGGGCATGAGTAGGTATAAAATTTATTAAATTCCATTACTTTTTCGATATTTTGATACTGATGTTGTTATTGTAATGTGATAGGTTGTTAGTGGTATTAAGCAGGATGTGTATTAAGCAGGAAGTGTATTAAATACTTTAGTTAATGGCATATGGCCTCAAGATAGAGCCAAGAAGTGTATTAAATACTTTAGTTAATGGCAATTACACCCTCTGATAGCATAGTAATATTTGATGCTACAGTATTACATTTTGTATGCACAACCAAATTTTACCCGTTACCCACTTTGCAAGTTGTGACACCTCTATGGGTAAAAATGGCAAGATGCTCGCGTTTGGTAATTTATACAAATCGGTTCAAGGGAGAAATGGCTCGATTTGAGTATCGCTTAAGTCGCGAGTTCAGGTTGGGTTAACCAGCAAGCCACTGTTGTGACCATTTTTCTATAAATGCACAACCATTATTTTTGCAACAATACTTTAAAACTTTCAGACCATAAAAAAGGTTCTTTATTTATGATTGAATTCTTTTTTTTTTGGTAAAGGGTTACCCCGGTAAAGTATATTAAAACCGAAAAAAATTAAGTACAAATGGAATGTGGCTGAAGTACCACATTAACCTCAAGCTAAACAGCTTGATAAACACCTAAAACTAGAGCTTATGACATGCCATAAACTCTTACAACTCTAGAAACAACTAATTGCAACTACAACACATAACACAACTAAACAAGCTAACCAGCAGCAGCCGTGAAAGATGAACTTCCACCAGCTTTTGTGTTTTGAATTAAGTTAGCCGATTCATCATACACATTTTCCACATCTTCTTCTTCATTGTCTCCACCTTAAAAAATTGCAAGTTTCTTTCATCTTATGTGGTTAGGCTTATCTTCCAGTTATAGGCTGTTTGGGTGCTCAAAACAGTTTGTTTTGTTTTGAAAATGCAATTAGCAGTAAGCTGCCAAATAAGATCTTGCCATAACTCCATTAATTAGGTGATTATATCTGAGCCTATGATTCGTGTATATACCTCCATCTCTTCAACTTTGTTATTTTCTTTTCATGTTATCCTGATTCTACTCTAATTATTTGGGGGAATACAATTAGGTACTATACTAGAGTTCGAGTCTAGCTTATAGCTCTAGGATATATGTACCGGTATTGTTAGGTCTTGTTTATCTTGAATCATACATAATCAACCATGAAAGCTTAGAGAGAATAGTAGAGGATGACAAGTATTTAATTTTCAAATGATATAAAATGGAGGGAAAAATGGAAAAGATTATTACAAGGCTTACCCTTCTAATGGTGATTAGAAGGGGTATTTATAGGAGAGGGAAGGAAGCTTCCCTTCCTTTATTTTTCTAATGTTTCACTTCTAGACCCTATACTTTGGTAATTATGCTATTTCTTTCTTTTAGCATAATAAACCTTATTACAAGCTACTTTATTCTAAACAAAATAAAGACTAATGACTAAATATAATTAAACCACATAATCGGCACTTTTTATGAACCTAACAATCTCCCCCTAAGGGTCGATTATTCTGGGCGTTCCCTTCGTGGTCCAAGTGGTCTTCCATTCACATACATCTATCTTCTCATTAGTTGCGATACTTCAAATCTCACTTCAATTTCTTCTGACAAAACAATTTCAGGATAACTCAACCTCATCTATAGATTGAGATCCTCTTTGCATTATAGCCATACTTAAAATTCATTATTGTAACTCTTTTAGACCTTCTAATACTCTATTTAGTGTTGGCATCACGAAACTATGAATCTTTGAACTGTCTCGCACCCCTATTTCTCATTCTTGCTATTCTGGTATATTATTCCATGCACTGGGCTCATAGTGATGGAGAACATTTTGTGTTGTGTTTTTAATTCCTGGGAAAAGATATTGTTGGTGACAGTAAGATTAACTTTCTGTTGATAACTTCCATTCCAAGTTGAAAGTCATGCACTCTTTCCCATATCACTGAACTTTTGATGAAAACTGATAAAGACACAGCGACTTGATTTATGCATTAATACAGGTACTTGCCATTCATGTTCAGTAAGTAAGATATCCTCAATATCATTCATTATTGAGATTCTTGTAATTCAGGCTCGTGTAATTGACACTATGCAATGCACTCATTGGCTCTTCTTGAAACTATCTACTGTATGAACTTGTGTTCATGGCCAGTTCCAGTACGTCCTTGATAAATTGAATGGATCTTTGAATTCGATAAACAACTTCTTTTGGTTTTCAGATTCTTTCTGCCTCTTTTGTAAGAAGATCTTTGACATTGAGGTTTATTCCAATGTTTAACACCATACCGAGCATAAAGGATTAAACATTTCTTTACACACTATTCACCATCTGTGGTTCGTTCTTTGATATCAACATCATTGAAGATTAATTGCAGGGAATCTTGTGAAGTGAAACACTATCTTCTCAGGCCCTGAATTTCCTTTCTTCAAATACAAAAGATCTTGATTTTTAAGAGACAATGCTGGAGCTTCAGGATCTCTCTGACAGCTTTGAACTAAAGGTGTGGTCTTTCGTGGATGTGGAGAAGCAAGAATTTCCTTTTTGCTTTCCCAAACAATGTCACTCTTCAAGAAATTCTTCATCTGATCAATGTGATATTGATGCTCATCTCGATTGAAGTACTTATTGTGGATAAACATCTCATCAGCAATTTTCTTTAGCTCTGCCTCATTAATGGTCACTGACACTTCTTTCATAATATCTTGTGATACTTGCTTCATTAGTATTTCATCATCATCTGAAACATAAGACTCAATCCAAAAAACATAATCATCTATTTGCTCTTGATTCCTTGAAGATGATTGACCTTGTTCTTTTTTATTGACTTGTCCAGACGACTCTCCAGTCACACATGCTTCATACTCAGATGTATTCTGCCACTTTGCACTATTCTCCCCCTCAGGAGGAGCATCATCATAAGGATCGTCCTGATCTCGTGGGCGAACGACAGAAGTTCTACAAGTAGTCTGAGGTACCTGAAATGTCTCAAACTTCATTTGAAGTGCCAACCATATTGCTATGTCTTGTTGCTGTAACTGAGGATCGGCTTTCATTGATAGATATAGTTGATATTGTTGTTCTGGAACAGATGATGTTTGTGGTTGAGCTGGATGAACATGAAGAATATATCCAGACATATAACTTCTTACAGACGCATCAACCAGAGAAGGAATGTTAATATCAATTGCTTATTGAATCTGTGAGGAAATTTTAGCCTGTAATTTCCTACGCTCCTGTAACATAGCTTTAGCAATCATCTTATCTGTCTCTTCTTTATTATGTTGCCTTTCCAAAAGCAGCCCTTTTGCAACATACTCTAGAACTTGAACTTTAACCTGCTCAGGATACTTGCTTATCGTCTTGTAGCTCCTTTGATATGCTTATCTACCATAGTGGGTAGTGATTCAACCATTACTTCCTGGAGATGATCAGCAAGAGTATCAAATGACTTCTTTGACAAGAACTTTGCTCTCAGATGTTCAAACAAATATCCATAAGTTCCCTGTAATACTGAAAGAAACTCTTGTGTAGGTTTGATACGAGTGGGACCAAGGTTTGGCTCTTGATTATCGATAGAAGTCGGTTTGTGGTAGATAACTTGGTGTTGAGTGAACTTGATGATGGTGTAGGTGTAGTATCAGTTACCGTCAATTCTTGGAGTTTCTCAGTATCCGAAGATACGAGATTAGTATGAATCCTAGGAGATCTTAATTGGTTGTAGGGAATGGTGTATTCCTAGACTCTCTACAATCTTCCCTTTTTCCCTTCGCTTTAATTCATACACCTCATCAGTTATTTCTTCCTCTTTTTCATTAACATTTACAGGTATTACAACATTAGTAATTTCCACCTCTTCATTATTAGTAATCTCCACCTCTGGACTTTCCTTATCACTCATGGGCTATAACCTAGTGTCAGGGACGGGAATAATTTTGATAAACATTCCTAGGATTGAACTTACATCAATAACATTCTCTGGTCCTTACACATCTTTTCAATTTCCACGGATTGCCAAGTGCATTGTTCACAGTTCCACATTTTCTCTAGCTTCTTGTCTTCTCGACTTTTTGTGCTCAGCAAGATTACTTGTAAGCGTGTCTTGTAAAAATCCATATCATCTGCTTTTTATCAAACAGTTGCACTGGAGCTGTGGAGTAAGACGTGTGTGGATCTCCTCTTGAGAATACGAAAACAAATCACAGTTGATCTTTTTGGAGCACTTGACACTCCTACATCCATGTTAGGGTTAGATGACCTAGGGGCTCTAGGTGTTCTATGCGTTCCCTGGGTAGACTCAGTCGGCTATGACTGAGTTAGAGGAAACAACGATCCCAAACCACCTTCGGTCACTACATCCAATAATGTTCTGTGTGCTTCATTTCTTCTGAGATCATCCAATCTGGAATCTTTATTCCAACTCTGTCTTTGTGTCTTCCTGAATTAAAGATATTTTTCATTATATCATCATCTTTCAGATTGTGATACCTGTCTCTAACACGCCTTGAAATCTCAGGAAAATTAGTCATGTAATGACTAATGATGATCTTAGTAAATCTTGGATAAGGAATCGAAGATGTTGGATGATGAAGAGAATAATGAAGTCCTTCCCATAGTAGCTCCGCATAATCAACATGAATGTTATTGATAAAAGAAATACATCATTTGCTTTTTTGTAACGTGGTTGATCCCATCAGTTTCAGACGTGTGTCAAGCATTTGGAAAATTTCATGCACAATCGTTTGCCATGGCTGCAGAAGACACAGTTGTCTAAAGCTTGATGATGTCTTCAGCTCCATTGTAAATCCCAATTCATTTTTGTAGAATGGAACCATGTCTAAAAATGATGGTGGTGGCACGAAACTATCATGATTGTTGTCAGTTGCTTGTGGTAGATGAAAGATTGTTCTGAAGTCATCCAGGGTAAGAGAAAGCTCTTTCTTGTCAAGCATAAACGTGAGTCTATACTTGGATCCGTCTTCATTCAAAGTATGCAATATTGTGCCATATAGGATCCAATGTATGATGAAAGAAGCTGCGATGCTAAATCGTTATTGGATGATTCTTGATGATATTCTTCAGAGAAGTTTGCTTTCGCATGGACATGGCAGGTGTTTAAATCAATCTTTTTGTTAGCATCCATATTAAGTTCCATATCTTTTGTTTGGAGAGGAATAGTTTCGGCTGGATGTACATCAGCTGCATGTTGGTGTTGTGCCCATGAAGATTACTGATGAATGAATATTGTAGATCGTTAGGTATCAAACAATTCTTTTGACAATTTTAGTCCTTTTCCACTCTGTCTGTTTTATTTGTTCTTTGCAATTCTTTTCAAACCATATTTGTTGATCAGTTTGTTTCATCATTGTTGATCGTTCTTGCTTGTTCTAGCCACATGCATATGCATTATTTGATTTTTTCTTTTGGTTATCATTTTTTTTGTGTTCTGGCAATTTTTTGCGAACACACTTTTGATCTGCTTTTTCACGTATGGAATTTTAATTCTCTCTGTCTGTTTTAAAATATCCTCGTAAGATATTCTTTGTGACAATGATATTTTTCAAGAATGTTGAAGAGTTATCTTTGTTGTTAACCCAAGTCGTCTTTTATGAAACAAATTTAAATGAAAGATTATACATCTTCTTAAGATATGTTTTTTATGAAAGAGTACCATTTTGACAATAACAAATTTTGAGAACTTTTTCAGAAATCTTTTGACAAAAAAATTTCTTATAATGATAACTAGAATCTTTCACATCACTCAAACCCACAACTGACATGGTCACTAAGCACTCACTCATCATTACTGTTATTGCATAACACGGCGAAACCAGGACATGACTTTAGACCACTTAAACAAATTAGAGACTTGGATTTTCATATTCAAGTTATAAAATTTTCCCTTTCATTTTTGTCATGAATCCTAAACAATGTAGACAAACACATCTAATTCTTAACTGAATAGTCTCTAAGTCCACTCATCCTCATTTGTTTTATTGACAGAAAACGGTCGAAACCGGACATGAATTAGACCACTTAAACAATTATGAATAGACATATTTGTCCCAAAGCTTAGAATTCATTAAAACTTGATTTCTTTCAACAATCATTTGATGTTTTCAAAACACATGAGAGGCTGGATCTTTTTGTTCCACAGGACATTCAGCATAATCATCAAATTAAGCATGCAGAAAGAAATCATGGAAAAAAATTCCAGTAGTCAATTAAAAACAAATTCACTTTTTTCACAAATGATTTTGACTTTTTGGACTCATTACCGAATTTGACTTTTTGACACTTTTTTAACCGATTTTGACCTTTTTGACATTTACTGATTTCGCATTTATAGATAAAGATGAATCCTTTTAACTTATGAAAAAATTTAACTCGATTCCCGTTATATTATGTTGTCTTAGACTCCAAAAATTGTACAACAAATCAAACTCGATAAACAACAAACTCGATAAACACCAATCTTTTCCGAGTTTCTATTTCTGCATCGAATTAATGTTTTTAGACTTTGTCTCATATATGTTTCAGTTATTTCCACACAATCATTCATTTTTCGTCCTTGAGCTAATCAATTATCAAAAATTTGATAACTCCCAAATTCGATAATCCCTGAATCTTACCGAGTTTAAACTCGATAATTCATAACATCTTAGATTTGAATCAAAGCTTGTATCCACTTACGGTTAACATTGAGAAAATAAAAGAAGCTATTGTAATCGCTTCTAATGTGCTTCAGAAAGTTTTCTTGAAATTTTCTTTCAATCTCGTTATTCACTCGGTTAAAATAAAAAGTAAAAAAGAAAAATTTTCCTCCCTTTTTATAGTAACCGAATATCAATTTTTGATAAATGACACTTTCAGCCCCTGTAGTTTTCCTTTTCGAGTTATCTCTTTTATTTTCCGAATTTTGTTTTAAATTTTCAAAAACTCCCCCTCGAGTAATGATAAGGTGACCAATGTTATCAAAAACGCCCCCTTGGAATGAAATCATGCTAAACACTTAGTCCGAAAAATGAAGATTTTTATTTTTTCAAAGTTCAAAATTAAAACTTTTAAAATAAAAACCCCCCCTTGAAAATATATCATTTTTCAAAGTCAGTTCATTTGAGAGATCATTGTTTTTATTTTATTTCTGAAATGATTTATATGAATGAAAAAATTTCAATTACTCCCCCTCAGATTTGATCCCTTTTTTTCAATCGGAAAGCTTTTCTATAATAAAAATGGATCTATGAATCTGGTCATGTGATCTTTAAATTATGTTGTTTGTTTGTTTGTTTTTTTTAATTTTGAAAAATATGACAAATCTTTTTATAATTTTGTATTTTTTTTAATTTTTTTTTTGGAAAATTTATTTACATGTTTTTTATGTATGATCTTTTCAAGAAGATAACTTTGTCAGACTTTCCAACTGAGTTGGAGTCATACATCTCATACCAATGCGATGAACCAAATACTCAAAGCGTTCTTTAGGAAGAGCTTTAGTAAATAGATCCGCAAGTTGGTATTCTGTTCCGACAAAGTAAAGTTCCACAGTACCCTTCTCAACATGTTCCTTAATAAAATGATACCGGATGTCTATGTGCTTTGTCTTTGAATGCTGGACCGGATTGCATGAGATAGCAATGGCACTCTTGGAATCACAATACATCGGAATCCGGTTGTATTTGTATCCATAGTCTAGCAGTTGTGTACGCATCCAAATGACTTGTGCACAGCATGCAGACAAGGAAACATATTCAGCCTCAGCAGTAGACATTGCAGTACATCCTGCATGATCCGCATCTGAATATGCAATTAGTTCAAATCCGGAATCCTTCGGATACCATAGGCCCATGTTATAGGACTGTTTTAGGTATCAAAAGATTCGTTTAACCTCTTTGAGGTGTTTGACCGTAGGACGTGCTTGATAACGAGCACATACAAAAGTAGCATAAGTAATGTCTGAACGACTGGCTGTTAGGTACATTAGCCCTCCTATCATATAATGATAAGTCGTTTTGCTAGTAAGAGTAAGAGTGCCTTGTTAAATCACGCATCCAGTTCTTATCAGTTGTCCTTTATGGGTGTTTTCTGTGTGCTCATTGAGTCGGCAATCATCGTAGACCATGTTTCTTTAACAACTACAATAGCATATTGTGGATGACTTATGAATTATGCCACAAAGAGATTTGGTATGGAACTTGAAGTCCAGGAAAGAACTTTAGTTCACCCATCATTGACATTTCAAAATTATTTTTCATTAGGTTTGCAAAACATTTTGAAAAATCTGGATTTGTTGATCCAAAAATAATGTCGTCAACATATACTTGAACAAGTAATATGTCTCCCCCGTGACGTCGTGTGAACAAAGTCAGGTCAATAATACCTTTAGTGAAGCCATGTTCAATAAGAAAAGAATACAATTTGTCATACCATGCACGAGGTGCTTAAGACCGTATAGAGCTTTTTTTAACATGTAGACGTGATTTGGGAATTCTGGATCAATAAACCCTTCAGGTTGGCTGACATAAACTTCTTCTTTTAAAGGTCCATTGAGAAACGTTGTTTTAACATCCATTTGAAAGATAGTGATATTCTTATGAGCAACATAAGCAATAAACATCCGAATAGCCTCGAGTCGAGCAACAGGAGCAAATAAATCTTCAAAATCAATGCCTTCTTCCTGCATGTATCCTTTTACTACAAGACGAGTTTTGTTTTGAACCACAATATTTTCAGCATCACACTTATTCTTTCGGAGCCATTTTAGAGTAATAATATTATTTCCTTCTGGGCGTGGAACGAGTTCCCAAACTTGAAGTCTCTCAAATTGATTCAACTCATCTTGCATGGACTCAATCCAACTATGATCTGCCATAGCTTCTTTGATATTCTTTGGTTCAATAGTGCTGACGGTTAATGCATACATGCATACCTCAGAATCTGTGTGTAGCCGTTGGCGAGTCATGACAGGTTTGGATGGGTCACCAATAACTTGGTCTAGAGGATGGTCTTTTGTCCAAATGTGAGTTGAGGGTTATACTTGGTGGAAATTTTGCACATTTAATGGTTCTAGAGTCATTGTTGATGACTTAATTTCCTCATGACGTGGAGGATTATATGGAACAAACTATGAATTGCCATCAAAATCAGCAGAATCTTCTTGATTGAATTCATCAACCTCAGTTAAAGAGATTGGAGAGGTTTGTTCATCAGATGTAGTGACAATGGGAGGAGCCTCATGTTCGTCAACAATAATTAAAGATGTAGAAGGCGAGTCTTCATGAATTTGAGTTGGTTGTGCAGCGGAATTGATGGGTGTATCAAAAAACTTTGTCTCAAAATATTCTTCATACATTGGACCGAATAAATTATCCAAATCTTCTTTAGATAGAGTATTCATTGTTTCTGCTGATGAATTACTACCTCCGTCCCAAAATTATTGTCCACTTTTGACTTTCTAAGTCTTTCTTTGTCAACTTTGACCTTAAATATTTT
>BQNB010074118.1:0-31894 GCA_026074375.1 Tanacetum coccineum
AAGCTTACTCCTAAAGACAGTAAAGGAAAATGGTTTAATTTACTCTAAAAAAAACTAAGGAAATCTTAAATAAGCAGAAATGATAAGCTGATAAGCTAAAATGAACCACCAATACTAACAGTATTAACTAACAGTAGCTGGTGTTGAGTTAGTACTGCTACCTTTGAAATCCAAGAAAATGAACTAGCAGTACTAACTTGAAGTTAGTACTGCTTGATTCACAAACAGCCCTTAAAATTTTCAAAACTCATTTTTTTATTTTAAATTGATTAAAAAAAGATTATCAAATAACAAATTAACACACTTATCAGCAGATTTCAATCAGGAATAAGCACTTAAACAAGCTGAATTAGTCTAGCAGTATTAACTCAAAACCAACAGTTTTATCAAATGAACTAAGAGTATTAACTTGAAAGTGATACAAACTACTTTTCAACTAACAAATAAACACTATAAACAGTTCTGCAATAAGTAAGAACAACAAGAAAAAGAGAGACTTACAACACCCTTGCTCAAAACAGGGTCAAACAACGAATCTACAAGCTCTAGCTTGTAGAAAACAAGCTAGTAAGAGTCCATAAGCCCATCCAGAACTGGCTTATCATCCATAAAATAAGTTGTGGTGTATTTGAGTGTGGACTTTTTATGATTTTCTCTTAACCACTTAACTTTTTTATATTTACTTAATTAAAGCAGCTTATAAATAAGTTGTGCTGATAGCTTTTTGAACACAATTAAGAAACTTAACACTTGGAATTGTAAATTGACTTAAACCTCAAATTGCATTAAACTTGAAATTGTTACAAAGCTGAAAGTAGAAGCTGTAAATGACTTAAAACAAACTGAAAAATAAGCTAAATTATTTTAAGATTAAAAACTAAAAACATACATGCCTCAAAGGCTTACAAAAGGCTCTATTTATAGCCGAAGTCTTCTTCTCTTGGACTTGCAGCTTGTGCTTCTTTGGAGTCAATCTCAGCCATTGAAAATACTTTGGGAATGGTGAGGGATTGCCAACTTGGCACTTATACAGCTGGGGGGAAATAAAGTGGTTGAAATGATTTTTCTAGGGTGTTGAGTGGTTTTGCAGGGTAGAAGGTATGGGACGACATCCAAGTTGTAACTGGGTTTTGTTGGGGCGGGAAAGAAGGCTTTTAGGTAAGTAGGCAGTTTTGTCCCCTCAAGTTATATAACTTGAATGCAATCTTTGCCCGGTTTGCAATTTTGACCCTTGTCTTTTAATTTTTGTAATACAACTTGAGGTTTGGTAATTTTTAGTCCCTCAAGTTGTATTTTCTTCACTTGGATGACCTTTGACTTTGTCCTTTCCATTCCGTGCTTGGTTTTGTTTGGTTTTTGGCTTTCTTTTTGGCTCATCCGTTCCTGCACAATACAAATGCAAAACATACAAATACAATGTATTTTTTGTACGTTTTTAGTCGTTTAAGTCCGTTTAGAATGGAAAATGGTATGTGTAATTAAGCACATACCAAACATACATTCAAAAGATGTGAAGTTTTTGGTAGCTCAACTCATACAACAACTGATCACTATGATATTGAATGGTTCAAAAGAGGTGATGCACTTCAAGCCAAAAAGGTTGAGGCTCTAAAATCAACTAGAGTTGAATCATCAAATGCTAACAGATCTAAGACTCGCACTAAAAGGTGGGTTTCTAAGCGAAACTAACCATTTTGAACATATTTGTGCAGTGTGACATCAGGAAGTCCATCTGGTACATGGATAGTGGATGCTCAAGGCATATGACTGGTGTCAAGAGTTACCTGCACAAATATATGAAACAACCAGGACCTAAAGTGGTGTTTGGAGATGACTCTACATGCACAACTGAAGGTTATGGCTCTATCAAATGTAATGGTATAGTTTTCACAAAGGTAGCATTTATAGATGGTCTTAAGTATAATTTAATTAGCATCAGTCAACTCTATGATACTAAATATATTGTTTAATTTAATGAGAAAAGAGGAACAATATTCAACTCCAACAAAGAAGTTGTAATGATTTTTCCAAGAGTAAGAGATGTATATGTTCTTGACATGACATCTTCTGCTCAAGAGTCTTTCTTCTTTGCCAAAGCTTCTAAAAATCTCAACTAGCTTTGGCATAAAAGACTTGCTCATCTAAACTTCAAAACAATCAACAAACTGGCAAAACAAAATCTTGTTATTGGTCTTCCCTTACTTATCTACTCAAAAGATAAACCATGTTCATCATGTGAAAAGGGAAAACATCATAGGGCTAGCTTCAAAACAAAACAGACATCTTCTATCAAGAAATGTCTTCATCTTCTTCACATGGATTTATTTAGACTTGTAACTCCTAGGTCCATTAACCATGAAAAATACACCCTTGTCATTGTTGATGAGTACTCAAGGTACACCTGGGTATACTTCTTGAAGAAGAAAAGTCAAGCACCTGAAACCATCATGTCTTTCATCAAAAGAGTTGAAAATCAAAATGACATCAAAGTTAAACAACTCAGAACTGACAATGGTACTGAATTCATGAATAGCATTCTTGTCAACTTTTGTGATGAAAAAGAGATTTCTCAAAAAATTTCCTCTCCTTACACACCTGAACAAAATGGCGTTGCTAAAAAGAAAAATAGAACCCTCATAGAAGCTGCAAGAATAATGCTTTCAGGGTCTGTCTTTTCTAAACAATATTGGACTGAAGCTGTAGCCACTGCATGCTACACTCAAAACAGATCCATTATTGTGAAAAGACATTTCAAAACTCCTTATGAAATTTTTCGTAAGAGAAACCCAAACATCAATTTTCTTCATGTCTTTGGATGTCCAGTTTACATCCACAATCATAAATATCACTTAGGAAAATTTGATGAAAAAGCTAATGATGGTTATCTTCTTGAATACTCACTTATTTCCAAGGCATTTAGAGTCTTCAATACTAGAAGATAGAAGGCTGAAGAAACCTCTCACATTACATTTGATGAAAGGCCTGATGCTATTAAATTCTCAAAACCTTCAGTTAACAACATCAACATTGCTGAAAATGAAAGATATCCACCTGATGAATATCTTCATCCTTATAAGCCTTCTCAATGGTATCAAACAAACAGCAATGATGTGTCCTTCATAGAACTCTATGAAAGTCTTGAACCAGTTATCCTTGAAACTAAAGTTTCATCAGACCAAAATGGTCAAACTAATCAAAATGATCAAACTGCTCAGACTGATGAAATCTTAAATGATAATCTGTCTGAACATTCCAATCACAACAATGATGAACAAATCATTGATAATCTCCCAAACACTAAATACATTCAGATCTCTAAACACTTATCCTCTCCAAATGTAGAGGATACTTCAGTCCAAGATACAATTTCAATCCTAAATCCACCCCTACCCATTCCATTAGTGGTTACTCCATATCCTCATGACAGATGGTCTCAAGACAAACACATTGAGCTAGTCAATATCATTGGAAATCCAAGGGTTGGAATGCTTACAAGATCCATGGCCAAACAACTTAGTGCTGCTTCAGCTCATGAATGTCTCTTTGTAGATTTTCTCTCTGAAGAAGAACCTAAAAAGGTTTCTGAAGCACTAAAGCATCCTGGATGGGTTGATGCCATGCAAGATGAACTAAACCAATTTTCCAAAAACAAAGTCTGGACATTAGTTCCTACACCTTATGGAAAAACCATAATTGGCTCAAAATAGGTTTTCAGAAACAAAAGGGATGAAACTGGAATTGTCATCAAAAACAAGGCAAGACTTGTAGCTCAAGGCTACAATCAGCAAGAAGGCATAGATTATGATGAGACATTTGCTCCAGTTGCAAGACTTGAAGCAATCAGAATCTTTTTTGCCTTTGCCACATACATGAACTTCATTGTTTATCAAATGGATGTCAAAAGTGCATTCCTCAATGGTAAACTAAAAGAAGAAGTTTCTGTCAAACAACCTCCAGGTTTTGAGAGCAATGAGTTCTCAAACCATGTATGCAAATTGGATAAAGCCCTTTACGGAATTAAACAAGCTCCAAAAGCATGGTATGAAACTCTCTCAACCTTTCTCATCGAACACAAGTTTGTAAGAGGAAAGATAGACGACACTCTATTCGTCTACAAAACTCAAACTGATGTAATTCTGGTTCAAATCTATGTTGATAACATTATCTTCAGGTCTACCAGCACAAAATTGTGCAAACAGTTTGCTAAACTGATGACTTAAAGATATGAAATGAGTATGATGGGTATCCTTACCTATTTCCTTGGATTTCAAATTAAACAATCTGAAAGAGGTATTTCAATAAACTAAGAAAAATATGTCAATGATCTACTAAAAAAATATGATATAAATGGTTCATCAGTAAAAACTCCAATGGTGCCCCCTAACAACTTAGGACCTAATCTCAATGGCAAAGCTGTAAATGAGACTCAGTATAGAGGTATGATTGGATCATTAATGTATCTGACCTGACATTTAATTCTTAACTTGTCTATGTGCAAGATATCAAGTAAATCCTAAGGAATCCCACTTTATTGCTGTTAAGAGAATTTTCAGGTACCTAAAAGGTACTCCCAGTCTTGGTTTGTGGTATCCAAAATGTTCAGGTTTTGACCTAAAAGGATACTTAAACTCTAATTATGTTGGTTGCAACATGGACAGGAAAAGCACCTCAGGTGCTTGTCAGTTGCTAGGGGGCAAACTTGTGTACTAAAGTGCTAAAAAGCAGCAATCTGTAGCTATGTCATCAGTCTGAATATGTAGCTGCTGCTGGATGTTGTGCCAACATATTATGCTCATTCGCCTCACTTGGCCACCAAGTAGCCTTGTTACCTCCTTGCCCCTTTTTCTTTGTCGTGGATAAACCAACACACACCACCTTTCTTAGCTACAATTCTAGACCTCCAGACTCATCCTATGCCTTCATTTGTCATCACTCTACATTAATCCTTGGTCCTTACTTCTCCTAGCTTGGCCACCAAGGGTTTTCAAGGCTATAAATAGGCGAACATCCCAACACATTCAAACCACACCTCAAAAACTCATACACTCTCAAATGGAGTCTTAACTCAGACCAAGGAAGATCAAGAGAAGTCCCTAACTCATAATAGAAGGCAAGAAGCAAGAAAAACAAAGTCTTGAAGCCATTCCTAAGCGTACGAGTCATAAAAACCTATTTCGATCCATTTTAGCTCAAGTAAGCCTAAGATCTTGTTTGAAGCTTTGAATCCTCAAACCCATGTGTTTTTTATTAAAACCCTAAAAACGACCCATTTTGATTTTCTAGCTAACGAATCCTTTTTCTAAACTTTTGTTACATTAGAACCTGCAAATATCTTATTTTAGCTTATTCTAATAAGCTATAACCTACAAATATCATTTAGAATCTCAGTAATTTTCACAGTACTTTCCACATTTCTAATCTAAAGAAATGCTTATCTGACGAATCCCGTGTCATTCCAATGAAAGAACTTAGACTTGATGACAAACTCAACTTTGTAGAAGAACCAGTGGAAATCCTTAACATGCATTCAAAAGATGTGGAGTTTGTGGTAGCTCAACTCATACCACAACTGATCACTATGATATTGAATGGTTCAAAAGAGGTAAAGCACTTCAGGCCAAAAAGGCTTGACGGCTCTCTAATCACATAGAAATTACTCATCAAATGCTAACAGATCCCAAGAATCCACTAAAAGGGTGTTTTCTATGCGAAACTAAACCATCTGTATGTTTTGAGCAGTATGACATCAGGAAGCCCATCTATTACCTAGACAGTAGATGCTCAAGGCATATGACTGGTGTCAAGAGTTACATGCACAAATATGTGGAACAACCAGGACCTAAAGTGGTATTTGGAGATAACTCTACATGTACAAATAAAGGTTATAGTTTTATCAAATGTAATGGTATAGTTTTCACAAAGGTAGCATTTGTAGATGGTCTTAAGTATAACTTAATTAGCATCAGTTCAGCTTGTGATGCGAAATTATTGTTCTGTTTGATGAAACAAGAGAAACAATCTTCAACTCCAAAAAAGAAGTTGTAATGATTTCTCCAGAGTAGGAGATGTATATGTTCTTAACATGACATCTTCTGCTCAAGGGTCTTGCTTCTTTGCCAAAGCTTTTGAAAATCTCAACTGGCTTTGGCATAAAAGACTTGCTCATCTAAACTTCAAAACAATCAACAAACTAGCAAAACAAAATCTTGTTATTGGTCTTCCTTTACTTGTCTTCTCAAAAGATAAACCATGTTCATCATGTAAAAAGGGAAAGCATCATAGGGCCAGCTTCAAACACATCAGACATCTTCTATCAGAAATGTCATTTATCATCTTCAAATGGATTTATTCAGGATTTGTAAATCCTAGGTCCATTAACCATGAAAAGTACACCCTTGTCATTGTTGATGGGTACTCAAGGTACACCTTGGTGTACCTTTGTTTTTTTTTGAAGAAGATATGTCAAGCACTTGAAACCTTTGTCTTTCATCTAAAGAGTTGAAAATCAAAATGACATCAAAGTCAAACAACTCAGAACTAACAATGGTACTGAATTTAGGAATAACATTCTTGTCAAATTCTATGATGAAAAAGGGGTTTCTCAAAACTTTTCATCTCCATACACACCTGAACAAATTGGTGTTGCTAAAAGGAAAAATAGAACCCTCATAGAGGCTGCAAGAACAATGCTTTCAGGATCTGTCTTTTCTAAACAATACTGGACTAAAGCAGTAGCCACTACATGTTACACTCAAAACAGATCCACTATTGTGAAAAGACATATCAAAACTCCTTATGAATTTTTTTGTAAGAGAATCCTAAACATAAATTTTCTTCATGTCTTTGGATGTCTAGTTTACATCTACAATCAGAAAGATTACTTAAGAAAATTTGATGAAAAAGTTGATGATGGTTATCTTCTTGGATACTCACTTGTTTCCAAGGCATCCAGAGTCTTTAATTCTAGAGGACAACAAACTGAAGAAACCTATCAAATCACAACTGATGAAAGCATTAATGTTATCAAATTCTCAAAACCTTTAGTTGACAACATCAACATTGCTAAAAATGAAAGATATCCACTTGATGAATATCTTCATCCTTATGAGCCTTCTCAAAGGTATCAAACAAATAGCAATGATGTGTCCTTCATAGAACCCTATGAAAGTCCTGAACCAGTTGTCCTTAAAACTGAAGTTTCATCAGACCAAAATGGTCAAACTGATCAAAATGATCAAACTGCTCAGACTGATGAAATCTTAAATGATAATTTGTCTGATCATTCCAATCACAACAATGATGAACAAATCATTGATAATCTCCCAAACAATGAAGACATTCAAATGTCTGAACACTCATCCTCTCTAAATATAGAGGATACTTCAGTCCAAGATACAATTTCAATCCCAAATCAACCCATTCCATCAGTGGTTACTCCAGCTCCTCAAGATAGATGGTCTCAGGACAAACACATTAAGCTAGTTAATATCATTGGAAATCCAGGGGCTGGAATGCTCACAAGAGGCATGGCCAAACAACTTAGTGCTGCTTCAGCTTATGAATGTATATTTGTACATTTTCTCTCTTAAGAAGAACTTAAAAAGGTATCTGAAGCACTTAAGCATCCTGGATGGGATGATGCCATACAAGATGAACTAAACCAATTTGCCAGAAACAAAGTCTAGACATTAGTTTTTGCACCTTATGGTAAAACCATAATTGGCTCAAAATAGGTTTTCAGAAACAAAAGGGATGAAAGTGGAATTCTCATCAAAAACAATGCAAGAATTGTAGCTCAAGGCTACAATCAGCAAGAAGGCATAGATTATGATGAGACCTTTGCTCCGGTTGTAAGACTTGAAGCAATAAGAATCTTTCTTGCCTTTGCCACATACATGAACTTCATTGTTTATCAAATGAATGTCAAAGGTGCATTCTATAACAACCCGCAATTTTCATCAATGAAAATATCCAGCTATTAAATTAGATGCACTATAATATCCATCTATTATATATATCACCTTTTTACAAGGAAATTTTTTGCTTTATCTCATTATGCAACGTAACTTGCATCTCTAAAGTAAACGAGCTCACGCAACATCTACCAATGCCATATATATCTATGTTTACATCATGTAAACATCCTAATATGTCAAGTCTATATCTTAATATCATTTTTACCAAGTACATTATCTATTTAACATACTTTCAAAACGTTATTTCAAAACAAGCATTAAACGTTAACGTTTATATCAAAACCCTAATTATATGTAATGTATACATATAAAATGAATGTACAAGCCTTTAAAGCATGTGTATAAGTATCAATGCACCACATTTGAATATCTTTTCCCTCCTAAATCAAGTTATAACTTTCTAAAGCTTAATGTACAAGTCAATAATGCAAGAAAGTTAAATTATGTCATTTTACCTCCTAAATCACTTTGGTTTCTTACTACCACTTTAGTACAAGGTACAAGCACTTAATGTATAACTTTTAACCTTTAACCTAAACCCTAATTCATCCTAAACCCTAATCTAAAACCCTAAACCCTAATCCAAAACCCTAAACCCTCAATTATTATTTTTCAACCAAAAAATAAACCTTAACTAAAAATTAAGCCCTAAACCTTAATCATAAGCCCTACTCTCAGTCCTAACACTAATCCTAAACCTTAATCTATCCTAAACCCTAACCCTAACTCAATCTAAAAGTCCAAAACCATAAACCGAACCCTAAACCAACCTAATACCTATTTTTACCCATTTTTAAACCAAGCACCCATCCAAGCACCTCTATGAGCTCACCCTTATGTCTCTATGCTGGTTACAAGAACCTTATTCACCTCACTTGGCTACCAAGTAGCCTTGTTACCTCCTTGCCCCTTTTCTTTGTCGTGGCTAAACCAACACACACCACACTTCTTAGCTACAATTCTAGACCTCAAGACTCATCTTATGCCTTTATTAGTCATCAATCTACATTAATCCTTGGTCCTTACTTCTCCTAGCTTGGCCACCAAGGGTTTTCAAGGCTATAAATAGTCGAACATCCTAACACATTCAAACCACACCTCAAAAACTCATACACTCTCAAATGGAGTCTTAACTCAGACCAAGGAAGATCAAGAGAAGTCCCTAAGCTCATAATAAAAGCCAAGAAGTAAGAAAAACAAAGTCTTGAAGCCATTCCTAGGCGTACGAGTCATAAAACATCTTAGTGACATTTTTTAGCTAAGTATGCCTAAAGATCTTGTTCCATATGCTTATATTCTATATTATAGTGTTCAATACTCTTAGGATCATATATTGAACTCTTGTTGAAGCTTGATCCTCAAACCATGTGTTTTTTATTAAAACCCTAAAAACGACCCATTTTGATTTTCTAGCCAACAAATCCTTTTTCTAAACTTTTGTTATGTTAGAACATCTTATTTTAGCTTATTCTAATAAGCTATAACCTGCAAATATCATTTGGAATCCTAAAGTAAGCTTGCATGGCTTTTGGATTGTTTTGCAAAATATTTCCATGCATAGGGGTATATATGGTAAATTTCTAAAAATTTATAACTAAAGGAGCTGAAAATGTCATTATCTAAAGTTCTTAAACTATAAGGAACTATTTTTCCATGTTAAAGTGAAAGCTTAAATCTTATTTAGACCTTTTATATATAAAGGACTAAACTTGTAAAAGTTTATAAACCAAGGGTATATATTGCCATTTTTGCAAACTTGAATTATTAAAATATAATATTTTTATATACAATTATTAAAATATATTTAATATTATAAAACTATTTTATTTAACCGACACATTTTTCGTATTATTCATTAAATCGAACATTATTTTCCATTATAATATTTAACATAAATTATCATCAACTAACTTTTGAAGAAACTTAAAATCTTATCGTATCAAATTACTAGGGAAATTCATATGAAGGGTTTCATTTGAGTTTTCATTTTAACGAGTTTGCTGGGTTTATGATTTAAAGTGTCCTGGCTCCTCAAACGATACTACATGGCCTCTGGATTATAATAGCCCGAACAGCGATACAATATTTCTATAATTTAACAAATCAAAGATATACGTTAAACTTTATGAAGTTTTGAAACATAAACTATCACACTAAGACTTAACATATCACCCCAGGTTGCGTGACGAAGTCGTTACTTTCACTTGATATACTTTTGCCATCAATCAGATTTCCCTATACTGTTAAGGTGAGTTTATAGACCACTTTTAAATATTCTATTTAATAAACCCGTGAGGGGGATACATGCTATAAACCATGAATATAAGTGTTTTCTAATGTTATGTTTACAACTTCCTGATTATATTTATTGCATCTGTTGGTCTAAGTCCCTTAGGCCAAAGACCCACATCATGGACATTAATCACTTTCGAGTGAACGTGATTATTGTGAATAGGCCTATTAGGATGGATCCCATTTGTGTTAGCCTGATAGGTACAACACACGATATTTGAACACTTATAGGTATATGGCAATACCTACACGGGGGACATTTTCTTTATTTATATCATTATTCGATTTATTCATAGTCAGTTCGAGTGCCATGAGCTTAGGAACATAGTATTGTTTTCCATAAGAATTATACTCATTGCAATGATTACTCTTATGGGTGTACTAAACAACGTAACCACATGATTTGAAACGTTACTAACTATTTATTTATAAACCTCTAAAATTTCACCAACATTGTGTTGGATTTTTTAGCATGTTTATCTCAGGTAATAACTTCTTATGGCCACGGATTGGCTCGGGACTTGAAGATGGCTAAAATGTTAGGCATTCACATCTCTATGTTTTCAATGTAGATTTTGGGAACTATGTTGTAAAATCTGATGTATATAATGAATGATAACTTATCATTTAAAAATGTCTCTTTCGAGTCATTTTCTATGATTATGACTGTTGTACTATGAAATAATACCCCAGATTAGCTTCCGCTGCTATATGTCAAAAATGGGGGTGTTATACATTCCTCAATGGTAAACTAAAAGAAGAAGTTTATGTCAAACAACCTCCAGGTTTTGAGAGCAATGAGTTCCTAAACCATGTATGCAAATTGAACAAAGCCCTTTACAAACTTAAACAAGCTCCAAGAGCATGGTATGAAACTCTTTCAACCTTTCTCACCGAACACAAGTTTGTAAGAGGAAAGATAGACAACACTCTGTTCGTCTACATAACTCAAACTGATGTGATTCTGGTTCAAATCTATGTTGATGACATTATCTTTGGGTCCACCAACACAAAATTATGCAAACAGTTTGCTAAACTGATGACTCCAAGATATGAAATGAGTATGATGGGTGTCCTCACCTATTTCCTTGGATTTCAGATTAAACAATCTGAAAGAGGTATTTCAATCAACCAAGAAAAATATTTCAAGGATCTGCTAAAAAGTATGACATAAATGGTTCATCAGTGAAAACTCCAATGGTACCCCCTAACAACTTAGGACCTGATCTCAGTGGAAAAGCTGTAAATTAGACTCAGTATATAGGTATGATTAGATCACTAATGTATCTAACTGCAAGCAGACTTGACATTCAATTCTCAACTTGTCTTTGTGCAAGATATCAAGCAAATCCTAAGGAATCCTACCATATTGTTGTTAAGAGAATTTTCAGGTACCTAAAGGGTACTCCCAGTCTTGGTCTGTGGTATCCAAAATATTCAGGTTTTGACCTAAAAGGATACTCAAACTCTGATTATGCTGGTTGCAACATGGACAGGAAAAGCACCTCAGTTGCTAGGAGGTAAACTTGTGTGCTAGAGTGCTAAAAAGCAACAATCTGTAGCTATGTCATCAGCTAAAGCTGAATATGTAGCTGCTGCTGAATGTTGTGCCAACATATTATGGATGAAAAGTCAACTCACTAACTATGACATCATATATGAAAAGGTACCCATATTTTGTGATAACACTAGTGCTATTGCAATCTCAAACAATACAGTTCTGCACTCAAGAACAAAGCATATTGATATCAGATATCACTTTATCATAGATCATATTCTAAAAGGGGACATTGAATTACATTTCATTCCCACTCAATATCAACTTGCTAATATCTTCACCAAGCCTCTAGATAAGCCAAATTTCAAAAGATTGATTATTGAACTAGGTATGCTGAACATTGATTTATAACCTGAAGCTTTAGTACTGCCTGAAGAAAACTGAAGCTTTAGCGATTTCATCCTAAACTAAACAAACTTTCATGTTAAATGTCAGTTTAGTTTTTGCATACAACCTTTAGCTTGCTTAAGCAAAGTAACTGAGAAATCACATATGTCTCATTCATGGATTTGTATGAGCATATGTGGTTTTGTCGCCTTTACTAGAGCACAGATATTGGTTAAGTCAAGAACTGAACTGAACTAGTTCATTTTCTTTAGTTTAGCTTAGACAAATAATTTTATCTAAATCTTGAGCTATCTCTCGAATGAAGTAACTGAGCAATCATATATGTCACATTTATGGATTTGCATGAGCATTGTGGTTTTGTCGCCTTTGCTGGAAGATTGATGATAATAAAGATTACAATAATCTATTTAGCATGACATAACATCAAACCTGAACCTTAGTCAGCTTTTTCATAACTCATCTAAAGGTCAGTTTTTTTTAACAAAAAATGTGTGATTTTTAACATTAATATACTTAATATATTAAAAGAAGAAATCCAAAAGTTAGAATGACCTCATCCTCTTTATCTCGCCTACTTTTGCAGTTGAATAGATGACTGTTCACTGTTCTAGGTGTCAGATACATGCTTTGCTAACTTTCATTAAATACAAAGTTTAGCACACATGTTGAAAACAAACCCTAAACATTCCCATAACTTCGAACCTCAAACATAATGACAATTTCTCAAAAATTTATATAACTTCAATCAATCTATAATCCAACAAACCATTCAACAACTCACTTTTCACAATCTTATCAACAACACACACACACCTCAAACCAGATCAAACTTTCAAAACCCTCACTACTCAAAAATGACATAATCATCATCACACAATCCCTCGTCACCTGAAATTACTCCCAAAGAAGAACCCGTCACTCTTAACAAACTTGAAAGCCTAAATCCTTTTCTACCTGCAAGACAAGTTGATTTCACCTTTGATGAGATTGCTTTCACCACCAATAATAAAGTTACACTCCTATATCCCTCACATCCCAACCAAGAATACTTTAAGGATGTGTCAGACTTCATTTCCAAATGTTGTCTAAATGAAGCATTTACAAGAGCCCCAACTTAATACAAAGAGTACCTGAGTGAATTTTGGTATACGGAAAAGATTTAGAAGACTTTAAGGTTTAGGTATCCACTCCCACAGGTGGAGTTAGAGAAGACATATGTATTACCACTTTTAGAAATTCTCTTAGGGCACAATACCTACCTCACTCAAGTATGTATGTTTTCCCACCCTTTATAACAATAGTAAGACCATGGTTTGCAACAATAGGATACAGTAGGGATATTGGGGCAAAAGAAACACTCAAAAAGAGTTGTGTTCCTCCTAGGTGGAGGCTGCTGATAGGTAAAATCATTTAGTGTTTAGGTGGGAAAACAGGTTACCTAGATCAAATATCCAATGAGAATGCCACTATCTTGTATTGTCTAGCCAATGAGGTACAGGTAGATTATGCCAAGTTAATATGGGAGGATCTAATTCATAAGCTAAACAAGAAGACTAAGGAAAAGACTGTTCCCTGTCCTAGGTTTATATCTCTTCTACTTGAACACATGATGCCTGAATATGATAATGAGGATCTCACCATAAACCTCACTTAGGTCTTTAGTTTTCACAACTAGACACTAAAGCCAAACTAACTTAAAGAACCTCCCTTCACTACCCACATGAAGGCCATCTGCAAGTTAGATGTGCTTATGGTCTCCAAAGCTCCAAAACCTTCCTCACAAACTAAGGAGGTTCCCCAAGGCAAAAAGCCTAGAGCTAAAAGTGGATTCAAAAGAAATAATCTTCAAAACACATATTTGAGTCCACGACTAAGGCATCTAAATCTAAAACTGGCCAATCAGAAACAGAAACTAATTCCAGTTCGGCCAAGGACAAAAGCCCAAGCCATCCTTCACCTCTTACTCCAATGGTTGGTGAAATGCATAAAGAGGCACAACAAGCAGCTGGTGGCCTAACATCTTTAGGGTCCACAAGTGAAGAAGTAGCCCACCCTCAGCTTAGTAGTGGTATGTCTGTAATTAACTCTTATTGAACCTATTTATTCAGCTTCTTTCATTTGCACTCTGAGTCTGCATTAGGACATGATGCTTTAGCGGATTCTACAACTGAAGTTGATCCTGGATTATCTGCTCCTAATGATTCCATATCTTCATAACAGGATATGGATGAAGGAACCAAAAAATATTTATCTGATCACATATTTGTGGGGTCTAATCCAAGTGTTCATGTAGATAAAACCAAATCTGCTAGAGATGGGTTAAAAACTGCCCACACTGATTCAGGTATAATTAAGGAATCCATAGCTGATGATATCTCAAAGAAAATAAAGCTAGAGGATTTATCAGAATTCTTGAAAGACACAATATCTGCATTCTTCACTCCTGACTCCCCACAAGATGACCATATCATTATTACAGATAAGAGTAAAGAAGAGGAAGCTGACAAAGAAGACACTCATGATACTTCTCATGATGTGCCTGAAGACACTTCTGTCCCACCTCCTCCATCTCTAAAATCAGCTTAAATTCAAGAGTTAATGGCTCATGTTCAATTACTTAAGTCCCAGAAGGATGAGCTGGAACAACAAAAGGCAATAGAAGCCGAAGTTGCCTCACTGAACTCTCTTAGTGATCTTCTGGTAACCTCTCTAAAGCTTGAACTCTCTAAACTCTTGGCCTCACATAAATTTGCTAGCTGCTTACCAACTAAACTGAAAGAGCTCCCCTTAAAATTCACTGAATTATCTAGAGAGATTAAAGAACTAAAGCAACATGTTAAAGATATGGAAATCGAGCTACCTGGGGACTTAAAAGAGATTCCAACAAAACTAAAGACTTACACTTCCACTATCTCTAGTCTTTCATCGCAGGTTGCTGAACTGAAGACCATTCAATGGGAACTTCCATCAGAGTTTCTTGATTTGCCAAGTCATGTATCTTCAGTTCAACAAAAGTTCAAGCTTTGGATTCTCTTCCAAGTCTATTAAACAAGGTTACTTACGCCTTGAACAGGTTTGCCATTGTGGTGGAAACTGCATCAGGGGCTACAACCATGGATGTTCCTTCTGCAGGTCAAGCAACTACTTCACCTGCTGAGAGGGGAGAAGAACACCAAGGATGCTGAAACAAACCCGAAAGATGAATTAGTTGATCTATTGGGCACAAATATTATGACACAGTACTACAACAAGAAGTTACTCTTTGATAAATATTGTGACAAGATGCTGAAAAGAAAGAAAAGCCCTAAGATCACAAACTGTGAAGTTCTCACAAAGAAAGGCCCTATCACACTGAAAATATATAGGGAAGACGGGTCTGAAGAAGTCATCTCAAATCTCAAGGTCAGTGATCTACATTTGGCTGAATAAAGAGAAGTAATACAAGCTTGTCCATACAAAAGTGAAAAAGGATGGACCCCTATTTATGATCTGGTAAAGACAAGATTGGATCTGCTGACTCAAACTGAACTAGAACTCAAGATTGACTTAAACAAACCCCTCAAAGAACAAGATCCTCTGAATGAGCAAAATGAGTTAGCTAACAAGAAAAGAAAAAGAACCAGTGACTTAAAAGACCATTCCAGGTCAACAAAAAAAACACAAGTCATCAAGTTCAGCATGAAGAAAAGGTTCATTGAATAGCTAAGATAGTAGAATGGAAACCATTTGTAATAACTTTATCTTTTGTAAGTGTATTGTAATGAAAGTTAGAATGAAAGGTTATCAGTTTATGTTGTTCAATTTATATCAATTGTGTAAGAAAAAGTTTTTTTGCTCACTTACAACTGATTTTAACTTAGGCTATTTATATATTCAAATAGGGGGAGATTTATGGGTTTAGTTCCTGAGCCCTTCAGCCTTTCAGTAGATTTAAACATAAAATCCCCTAAGTGTTTCTCAAGTTGAAGTCTTGAAGTTTGAGTCACTGAAGTTTCTTCAGCGTTAGCTCTTCAGGTCCTTAGAAGATTGAGAAGTATCTTCACTTCAGTATATGCAGCGGTACAAAAACTGAAGAAGGACTCTTGGAAAGAGCTTCAGTTCAGCTTGGTTGATAATTCCAAGCTAAACATTGTCTATCTCCTTAACACAAGTTGAAACGTGTTGTTTCACTTCTAGAAGGTTTACAAGGCGGGAAAAAGATTGATTTATGTCAAAAGGAATAAAGCAATCTCCTTGGGAATGTTACTTCTAAAGTTGGTATAGAAGTATAACAAATTTCATCAAAGGACTGTACCTAGTACTAGAAAACAAACGTGCATTAAATGGTAGCTCAATCACCCATTTAATGCTTGCCACCTAAACTGGGTTAAACTTGTAAACCCTAATCCATTTGCCTATAAAAGGAAAGGGATTCCCTGAGTAAATATTATCTCTTCCAATTAATGCGATACACATTGAAGAGTTCATTTATCTCTCAAACAAACTGAACGGTACTACTGAAGCTGAAGCTTCAGTTTAGTCATAAGTAGTTTATTTTCTTACTCTCTTAACTTTGGTTAGAGTTTAAGTTCGAAGGAGATAACACCCCAATTGTCATTCAACCACCTTGCTATTCCGCAAGCAAGGTGTGTCATAGATTCTTTATTTGATTCTAATAAAGTCCTATACGTTGAAAAGTACTTTTGTGTGTTTTAAACTTGTTCTTTATATTCTTCATATATATTTGTTTAAAACTCACTTTGTTTCCATGGAATCAAATTAGTTTAACTTGATAAACCTTATATCATATTCCAAGGGACTAACAACGTACAAAACATCACAAGTGATCCAACTGCATTGAGGAAGTGTGGAAGACAGTACAACCTACCAAAAAATTCTCTAATTATGTCCTTGACAAAAATGTCAAATATGGATCAAAAAACTGTGAACTAGTCAAAACTAAGACAACGCAACTACTGCTTCTCTGTCAATCTCAACAAAACCATTAAACCTAACACCTTCAATGAAGCATGCACCGATAAAGATTAGATTGCCGCAATGAATACTAAAATAGAGGCCTTGCACAAAAATAATACCTGGGAAGTAACTAACTTACCTCTTAGAAAGAAACCAATATGATGCAAATGGGTCTACAAAATCAAATACAAATCAAATGGTGAAATGGATAGTTACAAAGCCAAACTTGTAGCCAAAGGATGCAATCAAAGAGAAGGATTTGACTTTAATTAGACATTCTCTCCAATGGTAAAAATCACTACTGTGAGATGTCTTATTAACATGGTCATCAACAACTGGCCTCTCTTCCAAATCGATGTTAATAATGCCTTCCTTTATGTAAATTTAAATGAGGAAGTATACATGACCTTGCACCCTGGCTACTTCTTTATTAATGACAAAAAAGTATACAGGCTCATTAAATCTCTTTATGGTCTTAAACAAGCACCAAGACAGTGGAATGAAATGTTACATTACTTGAAAAGGGTTTAAACAAAGCAAAATTAACTATTCTCTATTCATCAACTCTAAAAAATGTGTTTTTTTTCTTTACTTGTGTATGTTGATGACATCATGATAACCGAAATTAATCTAAAAGAAGTAAATTCATGCAAACACTTGCTACAAACAAAATTTCAGATAAAGGACTTAGGTGAACTAAAAGACTTTCTTGTTATTGAGGTCTTAAAATGGATCAAGGTGTGTGTCAATCCCAAAGAAAATATTGCATGGAACTCCTTGCAGAATATGGTCTTCTTGCTTGCAAAATAAATATGACTTCAATAGAATCAAAACTTGTGGTTACAGACAAATCGTTACACAAAAAGGATAAAACTCTAAGCAATATAGTATAATACCAAAATCTTCTTGGGAAGCCAATTTATCTAATCCACACCAGGCCGGACATCTCATATTTTATTCACTGCCTAAGTCAATTTATGCACTCCTCATTACAATACCTCAAAAACTGGCCTTCAGGGTACTAAAGTATAGCACCGAGAGAGGGAATTCATATAACAAAGGGGGCAAATTTTAACTTAAAAGCCTATGTTGATTATGACTGGGAAAAATGCAAAGTTACCAGGAGATCTATGACGGGATTCTCTATTTTTATGGGGAACCCTCTTTTATCCTGGAAAAGTAAAAAAAACAAACTGTTGTGGAAGGTCATTTGCCGAAGTAAAATACAGGGCATTGGCTTCTATTACATGTGAATTGATGTGGTTGATTAATCTCATGAGAGACTTGAAAAAAAAACTAAAAAACTTGTCAATGTTTTTTGTGATAACAAGGATACCATTCAAATAACAACCAATCCTATCTTTCATGACAGGACTAAACACTTTAAGATTAATTTACATTCCATAAGGGACAAAATTCTAGAGGGGGTGTTAATACCTCTAAAGATTGAATATGAAAATTGAATAGACGATATTCTTACTGAAGGTTTAACTGTTGAACAACATGAATTCTTACACAACAAAATGTGCATGTTAGATGTGTTTAAAACTTAAAGTAAAGGGGCATATTGAAATCCTTACCATAAAATTAGTTTAAGTTTTCTTTATTTAGATGCATTAGGCTTATTGTATGATTAGTGATTAATTGTAGGGGTTGCCTTTGTCACCTTATGAAAGTATTCTGGGCATTGAATGTTTGATAATTGGAGTCAACGGATCATAGGAGTCAAGTGAAGAACCTTGTAGCTATAAAAGCCTATCACTCTTAGTTAGGATAAACACACAAAAATATATATACTAGCCATCTTTTTCTTGTTACGGCATAACATTAAAAAATCGAACCTTGTTCATCTTTTGTGTATCTTTGCACTTGGTTGTCTTTATGATAATCATTGTGTACTTGTAATCGTTTGGTTATAATAAAAGCATTCAGTTCATTGTGATCTTGTGGTGTTCTATACCTTCTGGATCTTTGATCTGGTTAAGGTTGATTATATCTGTGATTCTCTGCATGAAACATATAATTACATATTACTGAAATCGTCCCTAACTTTAGAAACTTACATTGATAGTCCTTACTTTTGAAAGTAGTAACACATTTGGTCCTTAACACTAACAGCCGTTAATAGTTTCCGTCAAATAAAAACATGTGCAAATCACGTAAGGAAAATTAATAATTTCCCATTATATTATAATTTTAAATTATTTCCCCTAACTGATCATGCCAAATATCTCTATTAAAAAAATCTATTTTTTTCTTCTCAAACGCAAGCCCTAATTTCTTCTCTAACTTCATCACCCATTATCAGTCAATGTCACCCGCAATCACGATTGGTTTTTGTTACTCCGCTACAAGTACACATTTATTTCACTTAATACTTAAATCTAGATCGGGTGATGGTTTGAACGCAAAATCACACAATGACGACCATAATATGTCAGTGCCGTAACAACGCCAACCAAAAATGTCGCCAATGGTGAGAGCAACTCTGGTGTGGTGGGTGATTGTGGTTTTGATGAAAAAGTTACTTTTTAATTTACAAGCCCAATGACTATAATTCCTTATGTTTATTTATCATCACAACCACAATCACCGACCACAGAGGATTTGCTCTCGCCGCTGCTACGTCACTAACGGATTATGGCTGCCACCGTGTGATTTGTGTTAAGGGCACCAACTGATCTAGATTTAAGTATTAGGTGAAATATATGTCTGCTTGTAGCGGAGTAACGAAAACTAATAGTGATTGCGGGTGAGGTTGACAGTGACTGGTAATGGGTGATGAAATTAGAGAAGAAATCAAGGCTTGTGTTTGGTAAGAAAAAAGATGTATTTGTTGTTAATAGATATATTTGGCATAATTAGTTAGGGGAAACTTATAACGACTGTTAGTGTTAGGGACCACATGTATTACTAGTTTCAAAAGTAAGGACTGTCAATGTAATTTTTTAAAGTTAGGGACGCTTTCTGTAATTTAGAGTAAAAAAGAAAAATTATAATAGCTATGCTTTTATCATCTCATTCTAAAAAAAGAATTAGTAAGAGTAAATTACATGGTTCGTCCTTGTGGTTTAAGCGAAATCACTACTTTCGTCCCTCGACTTTTATTTTTGTATTGTGAGTCCTTATAATGATGTTTCATAACATCATTCATCCTTATCACTAAAATTCGAGGGACGAGGGTAGTGATTTCACCCAAACCACAAGGACGAGCTATGTTAGTGATAAGGACGAATGGTGTTATGAAACTTCATTATAAGGACTCACAATGCAAAAATGAAAGTCGAAGGACGAGAGTAGTGATTTCGCCCAAACCACGGGGACGAACCACGTAATTTACTCAAATAGTAATAATTATCAAACATATTCCACTTAGTTATGTTTGTTTTCTTTATGATTTTGGGAGATTGATCATGTCATTCTAAAATTTTGAATAACCAAGAGACCATGAGAATACTTTGAAAACTTAATTACTCTCTTCGTGTCAAATTAATAATTCACGTTTACTTTTTGAAATATTCCAATTTAATTTTCAACTATTAAAAATAAATATGGAAGTTTGATCAAATTTACTATATTACTCTTATTTGAAATTATTATAACAAATTTTAAAAAAGACTTTAATTAATTAGCTAAATGTAAAACTGTCATTCTGTTAAAAGTAAGAAAGAGAAAACAGTAATAAATGAACTTTTCTTAAACTGTGTGTTTTCGTCGAGAGACAATAATTTTGAGACAGAGAGAGTGTTAACTTCACATCAAAAGTAAGTTAAAAAAACTCACGACAAAAGTATAGATTTTATTTTACTCACCCATACAATTCTATATTTCTATTATTTAAATCATGTAAATCCTTTATCACATTTTCAGATCTAACTAGGTTTTGATGCCCGCGCTTCGCTGTGGTGCGGTTTGTATAGGTTTTTTTTATTATACAGGTTTCATTGTTGTTCGGTTATAAATTTACATGTTTCTGTTGCTAAATATTAATATTTTTCCCATTTGACATGTAAGAGATCAAACATAAGCGTAGTCAGGGAACCGAGAGATAATGAAAATCAACATAACATAGTAGATATTCAATGTACATAAAAAGCTTGCAAACATATCAAGTTCATCTAAATACAATGGTTACAAATAAAAGTTTACATGGTTTTATACACCTATCTCCAATTCAAGTTCAACTCACTCTGCATCTACTGGTGATGTGTCTTCTCATGCCTTTCCATTTTCGTACATGATATGTGGATAACCTAGATTGAAATATCTAAACATATCAACAATGAAAGGGTAAAATAACAGAAACATTCAAAACTTTAGTTAACCAAGTAAATCACTAATATAAGAAACCTTTAATTCCTAACAACTAAATTCATGCGTTACTGATGGTGTACAACATTAAATAAATGGTAAAACACAATGCATGGATCATGTAACTTGCTATCTAATGTATGTTCCTATGTGCAATCTGCTCATTTCCATCCCTCTCAAACTCTTCCCTATATCCTACATTATTATCAGTATATACACTTGAGACATTTTGCGCGTGTCGAGCATATTGAGATCTGTTGTGAGGTCTCTTACCATCTAAGCATTGCTCACAGTTGCATGTAAATCCTCATGAATAACCATATATAGACATATAATGTGCTGCAATTCCATTTAACACCAGTTAAAAAGTCAAGTGCTAAGTGGTTTGACTAATAATACAATAATAATTTAATCTTAAGAAAATGTACAGACAATTCAACACCAACAGTTTATCCGCGTCACAAATCTATACTCAAAACATATGTGTACTAAGATTCTTAAAAACATACATGTACTAAGATTCCTAAATCAATCTCAATTAGTCATATTTGAGACAAAGTGAATGGTACACCCAAATAGCATAGCAGATGAGACTAAAAGCAATTTACAACCCTACATTAGTCCACCAATGTATCCAAGATTTCAAATTCAAGTGACATGACTTTCTTCGTAGCCGAAAAACAAAGATGTACCAAGTTCTCGAGCTACTTGTGTATAAGAAACTGTCCGTAGCAAGTAATTGATTATTTACCTTATCCTTAACCATTTTGTAACAAAATTGCCCATTTTAACCCATAATCCAAATCACTCATTGCTAAGTTTTTAACCCACTAAAACACATTTTTTATCCTTAATAACCTAATGATCATCTATACGCCCGAACACTCCCTAAGCTCATCAAGCCAATTGAACACTACATAATACTTTGTGATTTTGCCAGTAATGGTTTTTGAGATTTGCTATCCAAACACAATAAGCCTATTCAAGAGTAGAAGGCTTAATGGTTTGTTTCTTACAATTCATATCTGTTGGGATTTCAACGCATCGAACAAAAAACGCATAAATGATCAAGCCAATTCGCCCAAACACTCCCTAAGTTCATCAAGCCAATTGAACACTACATAATACGTTGTGATTTTACCAATAATGGTTTTTGAGATTTTCTATCCAAACACAATAAGCCTATTTGAAGGCTCTATGATTTGTTGCTTACAATTCATATCTGTTGGGATTTTAATGCATCGAACAAAAATGCATAAATGATCTTTTAGTTACTTGATTTGTGTGTTTGGGTGGGTACAAAAACAATTTTCAACAAAATGACAAAATCCATCAAAGCAACATACCTGCAAAGAAGCACTTGAATTATGGACCTATACATGTTGCTGTGACGATAGCCTTTCAGTCTTGGTGGATGAAAGATGGTTATACTCCAAACCGGTGTCCTCGCCACTTGCACATCCCTATCTTCTTCCCATTTAGCCTAGCATCTTACAGCAAATGTAATTTACCTTTGTTACACAACCATCTGTAAAAAATTCATAATTACCAATTTTGTGTTAAACAACAATAAAGTTATTAAATTTTTGTACTAATGAAACACTTTTTACATAGTAACCAAATCCAAACATCATTTTCATAGACTTATGTCAAGTGCGTAAGTAGAGAAAATTAGTAAGCCCAAACACACTTAATACAAATTTACCGGTATTTACCCTTTTACCAAACCCGCCCATGCTGCCGTTGTTTCAGCCTTGAGTAAACCCGCTGAACTTTTTCGTAACCTGACGACCCACCCATTTTCCACCTCCAGCCAAGTCAAAAAAATATATATAAGTAGAAAGTAAAACCCGTGGACAAATCGGGCAAAAGGTCGAAAACCATAGTTACCCAAACAAAGTAAAGACATACCTTTTTTTCGGGTGCAAGAAACTCTTTGCTCTCTCCAATCATCGGGTGTAACCTGCACATGCACAACACAGTGTGACTATTTACGTCTAAAAAAATCAAAAACATATCACTTGATCCGTTTGAAATCAATTTATGTGAGTTTGAATAAGCAGATCACGAAAATCAGTTTTATCATTCTGACATGAACAAAGAAACATTTTAGTTTTCTTAATGCATGAACTTCATTAAAACATACACTACTCACGTAAAAACTTTTTTGCAAACATTTTAATTATATTTGCAATAAAGTTTATACATTAACAACATGTTAAGGCCAGTAGATTGTCTCAAACAAATTATTCTTCATGTATATAAACCTTATGAAACAGCCACGAGTGCAACCGTTGACAGGAAATGAATACATACATGTCGCTGAGAAAACCACTAAGAATGTTTGAGACTCAACTGAATTCAAAAAACTAACTGTTCTAACCCATTATGTTTTCATCTGTTACCCATGGGAGGTGATTTGCACACAACTCCCTTACTTTAGCATCCGTAGCCAAACACCCCTTAAATCTAAACATTTGCCAAAAAGATGAAGTTACTGATGTGACAATTAACAGGTAGATAACTAACCTGGTGTCTTTTTTCCTGCGTCAATTGCTTCTTTAAGTTAGAGTTTGGTTTCGGTGGATTGGGATTCCGGTGTGAATGTGTCTGTGCCAAGGAAATGCATTAAGGATTTTGGTTTAGTATTTGCGTCTTGGAAGGAGATATAGTATTAAGTTCTATTACCTGTAAGCTGTTTTCCAGTTTCATTTGTGTTTTCAGTTTGGAATGATTGGCTTGTTCCTGTTTTGGAAAAGGATAAATGTCTTAGAAATTTTGTATATAACATATATGGGTTGAGAAAATAAATTTGATAGTACTTTTTCTTAACCTGTTAGCTCTTTTCCAGTTTCAAGTGCTTCCATAATATGGAGAGGTTTGTCTAATATGTCATCAAAGATGAAGTCCACCCTTCATGCATTGCATCATGGGTTGTAATGGAGTTGACTTATGGGTCTACACATTCAGGCGTGCCATTATTTTTGTAACTTTTCTTATGCACGCGCTACACGATTCATAATACCATTCCCTTGATGTGCTGATTCCAATTATGGTGGCCTCTGATGTGAATCTTACTGCCTACAGAGGATACATATGTTAAAATTAAAAACATATTAACATGGCAGAATTGTAATACTTATTCAAACAGTTTGTACGGTACTGTAATACTTATTCAAACATATTAACATGGCAGAATTGTAATACTTTCTATGACCTGAGCAAAGTTGTCACATCTTTTTCATATTTCGCCTTGATTTATTTTGCTAAAGCCTGCCATTAAAACAACTTTGCTCAGGTCATAGAAAGTAATATGCACAAACGAAAATAAGAGCATGTATTTGGTTTTGGACCTATGTTTCATAAGCCCACTTTTTGTGGCTTATTTGCAAACTTTTCGGCTTATATAAGTTTATTATGACATAATAAGTCATAATAAACTTATATAAGCCAAAAAATTTCAAAAAATAAGGCATAAAAGTGAGCTTACGAAACATAAGCCCAAACTCAAATAAGCCATAAGCCGGCTATATAAGGCGAAACAAACACCCCCTAAAAAGATCAAAAAACAGCGGTGACAACATATCAATACTACATATACTATGCATTATGAAAATAGGCGTTGCAAAAGATAAACCTGGAGGATGCTAGCTCCAGTCAGTGTTGTTGATTCAATGAGCGCCTTGTAAACCGCTTGCTTTCCCATTTTTTTTGTTTACTGCACACACGGAAAAAAGAAAGATGTACCAACTGTTAATATATAAACCTCAAAAGTCAAAATATATATGTTTTCTTAAAATACATAGTGAAATATATACCAACTGCCTAGCGATCATTCTCAGCATGTAATCAATGTTGTTCAAACTGAATGTTGTAAAGACCTTCTTCCAGTTTTGCTATTTGATCAAACAATGGCTTTATATGCTCTGTTAGTTACTTATTTGGCTCAGATTTTCGAGTGCAAACCAGGTAAAAGGTCATTCGACCCGCCATGGCTGCAAACACCATTTTGATGGTGATGCCTTGCCAAGATACGGGTCGGTTTCACCTGGCACGAACGCACAACATCATAAGTATCTTCATCGCCTATAATAAACTCCAAGTAATTTCATAAATAGGTATTATCAAATAGGCGAACAACCGAAAAAAGAATATATATGTCGTGGCTGCAAGCTTATTGAGCTTGCCCCGCCACAATGCAAATAATCTCAACGTTGCCCAAATCCTGCCATGCCAGGTCACGGACGATCTCAGCCTGTCAAGGCCTAGTCATCACAGGCTGTTACAACCCATACTATCACACACGTGCTTGGTACATGTGTAAAGCCACATACACATTAACAAAAAGAAAACACATCAAACGCATAGACAATATCATCGACCTGAGCCGGTGGCAATCTCTGCCATCCTTCCAATTTTCACAGAGAACAAAGGTCGGCCTAGTATCAAATGTATATGCGATAGGAATATTTCCAAAGTTAAAACGCTCATCGTCAGCCACCAATCAACAACGCCACTCACCATAAACGACGGCAACGAAGAGATTGGCGGAACCGAGCTCAATTCATCACGCTTACAGGCGGGCTTCTATTCTGTGTGCAGCTGTGGAGGTTGCTGAGGCGAGCGATTCTCGCTCTCTGCCATCCTTCCAGTATCCGCAAAATCGGCTCCAAGATTTTGACCCACAGATAACTAATTTCCCACTAACAGTGCTCAACCCAGAAGGGTCAACCCGCCATGGCTCCCGCCAATCAAAACAGAAGGGTCAATCCGCCATGGCTGCAAATCCAATTATTTGCCCCGCCAAAATGCGGTTAACTTCCCCTCTACACGGATTTTCCAACATTTATCAGAACCAAAACAACAACATGTTGAACATGCAGTAACTAAATCTAAAATAAGCCTAACCCTAACTAATAGAAGAGATTAAAAGGACTTAAATCGAGAAAAAAAATTACTAACCCCAGAAGTAACACCAATCGTAACAACCACACAAAAACAAAATCCCCATCGAATGCAATCACATCGTTCAACAACAAAACCTCACAAACTGTGACAACCACAGTATGTTAGAGAGCACAAAAACAAAACCCCCATCGAATGCAATCACATCGCTAACCACAATATATTAGAGAGAGAGAGACATGATCGTTTAGAGAGAGAGACGGTGATACTGTCAATGCGTTTGATGTGTGTGTTTTTATCAATGTGTATGTGGCTGTGGACACGTATCAAACAGGTGTAAGGAAGTTTGTTTTTTCTTTTTCAAATTATCTAAAAAATAATTCGGGTTGGACCCGGGTTTACAACCGGGTAACGGCGGGTTTACAACCGGGTAAAGGCGGGTCGACCCGGTCGGAGGATGAGGCATTAAATGAGCATTTAACTCATGTGGCTGCCTTTTAATGGTTTAGTGCACCTTAAAATATTTATTTAGAACTTGGCAGCACTTTGCACTTGCATCCCACGCAAAATAGTTTAATTTATGATAAGGTCATATATTCATATATTTATATTTATTGAAAATTTCGTGTCGTTCCTCCCTTAGAACATACGAGGACTAGGTCCGTTGTTAATAGTCCAAATCGAAATATTTCTATGAGTACTTCAACCCTTTTAGAACATACGTAATCTTTACCTATTCAATGCATATCCATTAAGTAACTAGAGTTGTCATTTTAGTTGATGTTTGGTCGTTTGAAACTTGTCATATATTGTTAGTTGGTTAGTTGGTTACATGGTTTAACTGGGTACCCAAACTAATCAAGTGATAATTTACTTTGGCTATCTTTACTGCAATGACTTAATTATTCACTTTGTACACTTAGTTCAGTTCCATTGTTCCAGAAAATGACTTTTACACCTGATCTAGAGAAAATGTCTCGTCAAGAAATGGAAACGTCAACTAGTCCGGAAAAAGATCAAGAGGGCTGGATTTCGGTACATAAAGATCAGGATGTCTTTCACAGGTGACACTACGAGAAGGAGCACGAATGAGATGCGATGCAAAACCAATGTGGCAGACTTTGACAAGGTCATGAAAGTACTAGCAACGTGATACCACTTTCTAGAATCATGGGGTACCAAGGCGTTATGGAGGATATTTGAGGATTACGGTCGCATAGTGGACCTTTATCTGGCTAAGAAATTAATAGGACGCTGACCGAAGAAAGTGTTAGCCCGTAATATTAAGATGTGTATTTGTATTGGGCTCAAGCCCACATCTAAAATTATCTATGTACTTGTATATCATATATTACGGGTTTGAGCCCAATACAAATTATCTAAAATTATCTATGTACTTGTACATCTAGATGTGGGCTTGAGCCCAATACAAATACACATCTTAATATTACGGGCTAAGAGAAAGGTTCGGGTTTGTAAGGTTTATCAACGTGAATTCACCGGAAACTTTTTGTGATATTGGGACAAATTTAAAAGTTAATTGGTTATATCTGTTGTAATTTTTGGACTTTTCCAAAGCCACCCTGGTATGTATTTTTGGACTTTTCACCAAAGCCACCTGGTAAGTATTTTTGGACTTTTCGAATGCGGAGTAATTTCATATCTCTCCTCATTAAAATCAGAAATTTTATATATACTTAAAATTAGCTTTAAAAACATTTTACATTATGTTTTTAAAAGTTGTAATTTAAGTATATATGAATTTGAAGATGAAAATAAGATGAGATATGAAATTCATCCTAATGATAAAGGGAGAATATATAACTGATTTAAGTAAACATGAGAAGACAAAATATTAAACAAGAAAACAAGAAACTGTAGATTCGGCTAAGTGATCTATCAGCCTGCGTTGTTTGCCATCTTTCACGTCGAGTACTGGTCCCAACCCGATTATACGAATTTGGAGTACCAAATAATGGGGAATCCAAGTCGCCCAAAAGCCTCCCGGAAACCATTTCTCCAAGCATACCAATTGTTGGACTATGAACCGCAACACTATCAAAAAAATTCATATCACCACGACCAGGCATAGCTAAAGGTGATGGTGCAAATCTTTGGTAGCCACCACGACCTCGCGTGCCTTGACTGTGAAGTCTAGGGGTTGAAGGCCTCGGTGGGATCACCGGACCAACCGTTTGTCCCTTTTCTTCAGTTCCATGATTCAATATCTGGCTTGGTCCATATAACGGGACTATTGTCTTCTCTGAGACTTCTGTTTTGCATACTGGACAGTGTGAGCCTGAGTTCTCGAGGGTTTCAGAAGATGTTTTCTGATGTTGGATCCACTTGTATATGCAAGGCCAGCAGTAAAGATGGCCACAAAGTGTTACCACCGGATCTTGGACCGAGTCTAGACAAATATTACATTCAAAGTTGCCGGGGTATTTGTTTTTCGATTTATCGACACTCCTAGACATAAATTTATCATCACCTTGAAAGGTGTTTTGATGAGTAGTTTGAATGGTCATTCTTGATTAATGGATGGTTATAGCCTTCAATAAGATGTGTTCTTATAGATGTTGACAGTTGACATAATGTCACATACGGTTAGTAAAGTAGTCTTCTTATATCAAAATGGAACTTAAGAATTTAAAGTTAAATCAAACTTCCGAAAAGATTCTTTTAGCATTCAAAATCACATCCTAAGTTGTCCGTAGTAACAAGCTTAAGTCATACTATATTATTTTAAAACATTGGTCTATATCATTATATATTCTGCAAGTTTACTCAATATTGATGTAAATTGACAACAATGGTAAATAACAAATGTAATGAAGCAACATAAGAACCGTTGGAATATGGTAGTTGGATCCGCATGTTATACGATTAGAAATACGTGAGCCTATTGGGGGCACGCACGTAAGACACGAAGAGTACGTTTATTAAATACTTAATATAAATTTATTTATTATTAAGGTTTAATATGCTTCACGTAATTATTTAAATAACCGTTAGTTACCGTTATATTTTATAACTAACTTAAACAACTATTTAAATATGAACCGAATGGATTAAAATTGACACAACCCAAACCTTATGGGGGACCTTTTGTGACCGGCCCTATAAGCTTCTAGAAAGGGGTTTTGGAATCAATTTAGGAGATAAGGGAGAAGAAGTGTATTGTGATGAGGATTATGAGGGTATCCTAGTTTATCTACAACTAGGGTTAGAGGGGCTATGATAAGCCCCCCCTCCTCCTCATTGATTTGATCAGCCATCACACAGACGACGAATCATTAAAAACCAACAAAAACCCTGTTGGAAATATATATGTTGAGTGTTATAAACAAAACATAGAAAGATAAAGGATTTAAAAGACATAGGAGGAATTCTTCAAAAGATGAAGATTTGGTCCAGGCGTGTGTTATATATACGCCATATGTAGTTTAGCCCCAAGGTAATCAAGGTTTTCCTTGATCCTTGTTACAGTTCATTGATGTAACCGTATTGTTCTGATCAAATAATATTAGGGCTTGGAATGTTTGGTAAAACCTTGTTGAATAGCATTGTTCTTTATGTGTTAATTCCGCTGTACAAAATATATTATCAATGTTATTTTTATCCTAGATTAGATCTAAATAATCTGAGCTTACAACAATCTAAGGAGTTATTCAAACTCCACAACTGGTATCAGAGCCATGGGGCTCATGATCTAGGATCTTACAAGGTGTATTATGGTCGAGTTTATGATGAAAAAGGTGTCGTGTTTCTGCTTGAAGTTTGGTATAAAAATGGTGCAATTAGGGTTTTGTACAAACTCTAAATCTGGTCAAGCAGAAGACACAACGATTGTTGAAAAGTTGTTGATTGATTGATTCGTGATCAGTTCTTGATAAAAGAAGCAGCAGCAGATGGACGTTGTTTGTGGACAAATGTGGGTTTCTCAAAAACCATAATTCGAGCAATCATACCTTTTGTGTACAAGAAGGTGACTAACAGTTGGAGGTTTGTGACAAGCAGGGAAGGTTAATACTGCTCAGACGATATATACTGTTGGTTAGTATTGCTCATGCTTTATTAATACTGCTCGTTCAAGATTGTTAATGCTGCTTGTTGCTATTGTCAAGGAGAATGCAGTTTTGTAACAGTTTAGTGACAAAAAAGTGTCGCTAAAAGAGGCGTCGTCTGGATACTTAAAAAAGGTATCTTTAAAAAGTGGTTACAAGTTAGTACTGCTCGTATTCATGTTTCTACTGCCAAGTTTATTTGTGATACTGGTTGGACAAGAAATAATGTTGTTAGGATGTCGAACATTGCTTGTTAAAAAAAAAGTATCCTCGTTTATTGTTAATACTGTTTGTGAGTATTTAGTACTGCTCTCACAAATTAAAACTGCTAGCCATGAAGTTTGTACTGCCAAGGCAGTTTGGTTAATACTGCTTGGACTTCTTTGGTTTATTACAACTGCTGTTGGTTGTTGAAAATTGAGAAAAGGTTGAAGTCGTTCAAGGTTATTGATAAGGAGAATACGACATCTGACATAATGATTTTCAAAGGCACTTTGGATTATGTTTCACAGATTTGGAATTACAATTTGTTGAGGTATTTCTACTGCCATTGAAGTTTAGAGTTGCCAACAGCCAAAGGAGAATCAAAGGAAGGTTAGTACTGCTGGTTTGTGATTAGTACTGCTTCGTTTATAGTTAATGCTGCCATGATTATATTAGTACTGCCAGTTGAAACTTTGTACTGCTAGCAATGGGCTTAAAGAAGGTTTATACTGCCAATAAAATTTTAGTACTGTTCGTTGATAATTAGTACTGCTGGCAATGAAAGTTTGTACTGCTAGCTTTGTCAGATATCGGACAATACACAGTTTTTGATCTCGTACAACACACACAAAAGGAAGTTAATACTGTTGTGGTTATTAGTACTGCTAGGGTTAGCAGTTACTTCTGTTGGACTTAAACCAAGGTTTGTGCTGCTCATATATTTTTAATACTACCAATAGGAGTTACTACTGTTGGTTGCTACTGATTGGTTTAAGGGGAAGATAACAGATTGGGATTTATTTTAAATGTTCTTAAACGTTTAAAAGGTTCGTATTTCTTGGATTAGTTGATTACGAAGATGGTTATTTATCACCTATTTGACGTTGAAGTGGAATTTTTCGGATGCGTGTTCTTATCATATCTTAAAGTGGGTGTTACACTTTAAAGGTAACTTGTTCGTGCTTAGAAACGATGTGACGAAGACTTGACAAATCTAGCAAAGGTGTGTGATTTACAAACCTATGGTGCTCAATGCACACATTTGCTATCACTATAAGGAGTTACATTGTTATGCTCAGTGTCTCATAGAAGATGAGGATTTTGTCAAGAGGTTGCGATCTACTTATATTTTGGTTTTGGTATGAGTTTGACATCACGTGGATAGTACAAGATATAAGACACAAGTTTGGGTTGTTCTATGGTTTCGTGGTGAGTATAGTATATATCTCTATAGTGCAAACTTTCACTAACCAAGATACCGTAAGTAATTAATCACT
>BQNB010074119.1:0-26758 GCA_026074375.1 Tanacetum coccineum
GTTGGTAAGCAATGTCAACAACTATTCCCTAAAAAAGACTTTATTGCAAGTATGACAACATTTAATGAAGACCAAAACACATATTAGTATAAACTTGGCAAAGTGGATAATCTAATACCTTGAACTTTTAAGGGTGCAGAATGATACCCTGAACTTGACAAAATGGAATTTTTACTACCCTATACTAATAAACTCAACAATTGATTATTTTGTTTCTTTTTAAAAATCATTTAAAATCATTTTAGTAGAGTATTTTATAATTAATAATTTATAGTAAAACTTTTAGCTAGGAAAATATATTTTTTCCCAAAAATTTAATTATTTTTTATCTTGTAAAAATTAATATAGTATTTTTGTTAATTATTTAGAATAAAAAAAATTAATATGTAACATTGTTTTTTAAAATATTTTTAGCGCGCTACATTTAATATATTTTCGTATTATATTATTAAATGTTTGTTTCAAATAATTTTTAGATCAACTTATAACTAATTATATAGGAGTTTTGTAATTTTCAATTTAAATATGCATATAAATAACTAAATAGTCAAAATGTTATTGTTTCAAAATTATTTGAAATGAACACTTCAGTATATAATACGAAAATTTATGTATGGGACAATACTTTATAGAAAGTGAATCACCGCACTACTTTTGATACATAGATATTTGTATTATATACTTAAGTATTCGTTTTAAATAATTTCAAGACAATAACTGGAAGTGAGATATTCACGTATTCGATCAAGACTCAAGCAGAACAAAAGTATGAATAGCCTTATATAAATAGAACCTTAAATTTATAGTAAAACATATATCAAAAACCCTAATAGCAGCCTGAAAGTAAATTCACCGCAAGTTTTTCTCAGAGCATTTCATTGAGTCCATTAATTCTTTGTTAATCACTGTTTTAATGGAGCGAAAATACGTACATATGTCGTGTCTATATATATTTACATTTGAAATCTAATTATAATCCAAGCTGATATATATTTGTCTATCTGTAGGATTAGTTGTATGGTCATGGATCATGGTAAATAACAAGTATGTTCAAGGTGTGCCCGCCTTAAAAGAGGGTACAGCGAAGCACAAGAACCACGAATTGCCAATAACACGCAAGGTTGCATGGTTTCAAGAACGACTTAAGTATTATTGTATTGAATTAAATCTTGCACCAGTGATTGGTATTGTTGCTTGGGTGTTCTTGCCTGTGTTAGACATTAGTTTATTAGTGACTATGGGCTTTGTTAAGTTGGTTAGGCCTAGCCTACCAATATTGCTTCTAGAATAATCTAAAAGATAATATATATTGTAATGATTAGTGATTGAAGAGGACAAGCCAATTATATTTCCAATATGATATCAAAAGCAAAACCGATCATCTTGTAATCCCTATATGAAATTCTCTTCTCTCAATAAATCTCAGCCGGTTCTTAAAAAAATTGTGACAGCGAAAACACACCGACGAAATACATATCCAAATTTATTTTGTTTGTTGATTAGTTGTAGTTTGTGGTGGACAGATCCACACGAAGCAACAAAGTGACAAACAATTGAATTAGGTTATTCTACTTTAATTTGGTTGTGAATATGTGATTTCCTTTTGACGCACAACATTAAAGAAAAAGCAAAAGAAGTATCATTGTGTTTGCATTAGGTACAACAGTATGTTAAATACATCGGTGGGTATTTTAGGAGAAACTCGGTATAGGCTCCCACGGGCCTTAAGTGCCATGACTATTCAGGATCCAGCATGACATATGGATACAGGTGCATCATCTCATCTCAATTCACATACAAGTAATTTAAATACTCACAACAACAACAATACCCAATCCCGCTATGGTAGGGTATGGGAGAGGTGAAATGTAGACAGATCATACCCCTACTCTTGGGAAAACCCGCGGGTAAGGAGACTGCTTCCAGGTAGACCTCCGGCTAAGAGAAGGAAGAAGAAAGGTTCGGACACACACGCCCCAAGCACTCACACCCCCACCCCCCCACACACACACACACTCACACGCGCGCGCATACTCACACCAACGCACGCAAGACACCACATAAATATATAATTTTTTTTTCTATATTTTATTTATTTTTTTAATTTAATTTTTTTTTTGCAAGATAGATAAATGGAACAAGGCATGCGAAGGCAAGAAAACAAGATAAATAACGGGAAACAAAACACACTGAAAATAAAACACATAGAGAGAACGGCGAAGACAAACAAGCAGACAACGCAAAGCACCAAAAACCAAACAAGAATAGAACACAGGAGAAGATGAGGCAAAAACGGGCTGGAAAAACAAGAAACATAAGCAAGAATGCCATACATAAGCATGCATACAACAAACACAGAAACAACAAAGCAAACAAGGCAAGAAAGCTACGAAAATGCACAAAACAGGCGACACACGCTAAGGAAAGGGCCTAAGGACGACGCCAAGACAAAAGGGAAGCTATGAGAACCTAAAAAGCTAAAAGACAAGCCACCTAAGATAAAGCTAAGTGGGCTAAAACCAAGGGCAAAGCAAAAGGAAGGGCAAAGCAAAAGGAGGGAAAGAGGGCTCCTACCCGCCCTAAGGGCGACTAGCCTAAGAAAGAAACTAAAGGAAGCAAAACCTAAGGGCAACGCAAAAAGGGGAAAAGGGCTCCTATACACTAAAAGGCACACACGCTATGAAACGCAAGGACCTAAAAGGCGCAAGGCAAAGCTACTACTAAGCACCTACAACCCATAATGCAAGACTTAATAAATGTCCTAAAACTCTTACCTACTATTCCTAATTCTATCTCTCCATGCGTTCCTATCAGAGGTCATGTCCTCGGACAAGCGAAGCTCTTTCATGTCCTGTTTAAGTCTATCTTCCCATCTAAGTTTAGGTCTGCCTCTTCTCCTCGAGCCGTCGACTACCATAGCTTCAACTCTCCTAACTGGTGCAGTTTGTGGTCTCCTCTTGAGATGTCCAAACCATCTCAACCTTCCTTCCCTCATCTTGTCAATTATAGAATCGACATCAAGTTCTGCTCTAAAAACTCCGTTCGGTATCATGTCAACCATGGATTTGCCACAAGTCCACCTCAACATTCTCAATTCCGCCACTTCCACCCTGTTCGGTTGGGCTTTCGTGATCGGCCAACACTCTGAGCCAAATATCATAGCTGGTCTAATCGTGACCCTATAAAATTTTTCCTTAAGCTTTAAGGGAATTCTCTTATCACATAGGACTCCTGAGGCTACCCTCCATTTCACCCAACCTGCTCTAATGCGATGGGCAACATCATCGTCTACTCTTCCTGATCTATGGATTACCGAACCCAGATATCTGAAAGACTCCTTTGGTTGAAGGATCCGGTCTCCGATACGAATCTCCACCTCTTGGTGGACAACCTCGTACCTACCAAAATCACATCTAAGGTATTCTCTCTTGTCTCTGCTTATCCTTAGGTTCTTGTCTTCTAGAGCCTTCCTTCACTTCTCAAGTCTGCTGTTTAACCCTTCCACCGATTCTTCAATCAACACAATATCATCTGCAAATATCATGCACCAAGGGATGTCCTCTTGTATCCCCCTCGAAATTTCATCCAGTATTAGAGCGAAGAGGTATGGGTAATGGCTGAGCCCTGATGTAGGCCTACTTCTATAGGGAAAAATTTTGTGTCCCCCATTGAGGTCCGTACGCGGGTCTTCGCCCCCTCGTACATATCTCTTAAGACTCTTAAGTATCTCTCTAGTGCTCCCTTATCTATTAGGGTTCTCTAAACCAACTCACGCGGTATACTGTCATAGACCTTTTCCAGGTCAAGGAAAGCCATATGCAAGTCTCTTTGTCTTTCCCTATACTTCTTCATAAGGCTTCTAAGAAGGTGAATAGCCTCGGTCGTAGACCTTCCCGGCTATGACACTTCATAAAATTTAGGTTCTCTTTTCCTTAAGTAAAATGTATGTACTGCAAAGTTTGCAAATTTTACCATTAATCTCAAAAGGAAGTCATCCTATGATCGATATGCACTACTCTGTGTTATAGAAAGTTTAAATGGCACGCAAATATTACCATTATTGCTTTTATGTCTAAAAGGATATTTTAGAACGTGTAGCGATAAAATCCGTAATTATTTCACATTCGGTGAAGCGGAGTCATTTATTTACATCATTTTCAGGAAAACCATCTAGGCTCGAATAAATAACCATGCACGTGTCAATGTCCAAAATTTCCTTGTAAAGATTTCATCTCGGCACGCTACCCATCTCAGAACTTGACATCACAATTTACGAATCATGTCAATCTGCAAACAAATTCAAAAGAATATATATATATATATATATATATATATATATATATATATATATATATATATATATATATATATATATATATATATATATATATATATTATATAGATTTATATCATATGATAACCATAATAATGTTACTACCCTACTGATATTCTCTTCAAATTCACATGCTGCGGCCTCAATATTTGACTCAATACTCAAAAGATGAGTCAACATCTGATCAAACATCCAAAGGATAATAATAGAGTCAAGCATAGCACCAATGTAGAACAATAGTATCAATGAAACACCATCATTACTAGATTCCTTAATAGTAAATGTAAATAATACTAACTCTCATGCAAATTTGAAAAGTATCAGGAACCTAGTGAATGTTTTGGGTATAAATAAGATGCCATGCACTCTCCTTCTTAGCACAATTCATTCATAAAACCAGTAGCAGGTAAACACGGTTCGAGTTAGGATTTTGTCGAGTTCAGGAGATAAGGGACGCCGGGTTTTTAAGGGGTAGAAACGAGGAAGGTTAGAGTTTTCTTGACACCACTACCTCTTCTCATCGACTAGCAAATTTGGACCTCGGTAAGTCACCTCGTAACTAGTTATATCATTTTTCTTTGTAGCTTAACGTACGACCAGAAACCAAGCACGCCTAGTCTAAAGCCAAAGCCTCGGCCTTGCATGTCTAGCAAACGACTTATGAACCATGCGTGGTTCGTATGTACGTACGCATGTCCCTAAAAACTTAATCGTGCCAAGCATGAAATCACGAAGTATGAAACCAAGAACTAACAACGAACCAAGAAATTTTCTCGTGAAAACTTCAAAACATACACGTAATACACTACGTTGGCACTAGGGACGAGTAGGACTAGGAATTACGTGCTAAATACTTGTATTGTGACCAAGACCAAAACCCTAACTTGACCGCCAATGCGACGTGCGACAAGGGCTACTGCCTCATTGAGGTTGTACCTCGTCATTAGCTGTACTACAGTGAGCAAAGTGGCTGCTCGTTGGATAGTAACCCACCCTGACCCTTTTTAGATTTAAGCCACGCATGCATGCCAACACAGTCAGCTCCTGCCACTGTTGCCGCTGCTTGCGCTAGCGTGCGACAGTGGCTTGCTGCCACTGTTGCTGCCGCATGATGGCGGTTGGCGAGGCGCTGGTGGTTTCATACCAACCGGCTACCGCCCTCATCTAGTCGACACACCCTTTTGGTGCTACTGTGTTCGACCAGCCGACGCACCCTTTGGTATTGTTGTGCTCAAACAGTCGACACTCTCCTTATGGTGCGGCCGTACTCGACACCACTTAGCATTCGAAAACCATTAAAAACGTAAGCAAACACACCACAAAAAGGGGTGCGACCACAACAGCCACTGTTGGGCCTACTCGCATAAATCATCCTTGTGTCTCGTCATTAAAAAAAACTTCGTAACCAAGTAGTTAAGTCGGAAATCATGCGGGTTTAAATGGAAGAACTAGTTATACATGTTTGAGTGTCACATTATGTGGGAAAAGAAACCACAACAGTGGCTACCAACTCCACTGTTGGGTTGACTGAAACAAAGCAGGAAGAAGAAAATGGCAAGGGCCACATGATTTGTCTTTGTATATGTACATATATGTCCACTTGCATGTAACTCATTTTATAAAAATTGGGACGTGAAGAGATATTAAAACACGCATGTTATTGAATCCTTGGGTCGCCCCAGCCGAACCCAAATGGATTGGTAAACTCTTTAACGAGCCAATATTTATTCTGATAAGTAGAAAATCTAAATAACATTTTTTTTGATGACAAAGAGTTAGTAACAACGAAACCGAATTTTAAACGAGTCAAACAAACCGTGACATATATATATAAAACTGATAATTTTACAAATTAATTGACGACTATAGTGTAAATAAATAAATGCGATAAGAAAATATATAAACTTAGTAACTTATAAATAATGTCTACACTTTCCTGAGATATAAGTCACATAAACTTGTAAATGTAAGTTACGACGCATAATATTATCAGTTCATGTACATATATACTCATAGATGTAAAGTCGTGTAGCATCTCTAGAGCCAACGGTTTTAATCAACATTAGGAAAACATAAAACATGATCTCATAAACGACAGTGCTTTGATGACCCATTTGCATAATTCATTTTATACATTAAGTTTTAGAATGTACACTCAGATTTTGTCATAATTACTTAGGTGTTTGACCAAGTTACTAATTGACGTGCCTTGATTCATTATCAAAGTCCAGACGATTAACTGACAAGGTGAGTTTTCATAGCCCCTACTCTACTGTTTTAAATCATCTTTTGGGGTGAGAACATTGCTTATTTCAAACGTGTGAATACAAGTGCAATTACTCATTACTGATTGGTCTAAGTCCCGATTTAACCCAAGTTGCTATCTGCCCGATTTATCATGAACCGTTAATTACTTGTAAGCGCGAATGTTATGGATAGATCTATCGGGATTGACGTCCCTGTTTGTCTTGGACTGACATTAGTCAAGCAAACACAGTTTCATTTGAGTCAGATTACGGGTGTCCCGGGTTAGACACCTGCAAGGGCATTCATTCATTGTTGGTATATGTTAACGCTTCGGTGTCATGAGCTTAGACAATAGTAATGCAATTTATATGACTTTGTATCTGTTATATTGTCATATGTGGATGAAATCTTGTGATTCATAAACACTACATTTTTCTGCTTAAACAAACCTATGAACTCACCAACTTTATGTTGACACTTTAGCAATGTTTTCTCAGGTATTAAGAACGAAGATGCTATATGAAGTCTCATGCATTGCAGTCATTTCCCGTTATCTGAAGATCACTTGTACTATTTAAAAACGATGTCGTATCGTCTATTTTTATGCTTCCGCTGAATGTTTAAACAATTTATTATTTCCTAATTCAAGTGATCAATTTTCTTAAAACGTCTCATATAGAGGTCGTTCTGTATTGCTTAGAAGTATGATAATCATGAAGTCACACGCCCTCGGCTGCCATTATACTCTGATATTTTGGGGGTGTGACAGATTGGTATCAGAGCTCTGAGTTATAGAGAACTAGGTTGCATTAGGTAGCACTAGACTATAACTACTTATCTGCTTAACATGCTTATTATGCTTCTATTTGTCTGTCATTGCTGGTTTATCAATATGGGGTACATAGGAAGCAACAATCAAAGGAGTACATATATATTAAAATGGGATACATGTGAAATAGACATATATGAGATACATATACGTAATATGGGTTACATGTGTATTAAACAAACTCAACTATGCGTATTTTGAAAAATGCCTACATCCTTACTTCATATTTTCTTGTCTCGGCGACATGTCGAACTCGGATGAATTGAGACACACCGATAACACTACACTGGTACCTCCCAGACTCCCCGACACACTTCTCCCGGTGTATCACAAGAGGCGCCCTACTCTCGGATTACTTATTTTTGCCACCTGTATCACCATTTCCCCCAACTATCAGACGTACCGCTCGTATATCTGTTTTGCCCATTGAGCCAAATCTTGTTGAACGTGCCAGAATTTCTGCTATTAACCTTAATGATTATCAACTTGATCTTTTTACTCCACCAACCTCACCTTCATCCCCATTCTCAATGGCTGCTTACCAGCGGATGATTGCTGAAACGGACCCCACCCAGAGAGAAGAAGCTCTAGCTGTCTACGGGATGGAAACTAGTCAGAGTTCGGTGCCTGTTCCTGAGACAGCCTTGACCATATGCGCGACGCGCCTTAGAGGACAGTTGCATACCATTCTCGAAGACATGGACCGTTACCCAAATGCTTATTTGGAGGAGTTGGAAGCCTTCATGACATTGTGGGATGTGAAGCCCCGAGTTGAGGAAAGTTCATTGGAGACGCTATCTGTGGACGAACTGATTACTCAGCTTAGACAAGTGTGTAAGGATGCGGAGGATCGTGCTAGTAATGCTCAGGAGGAAGCACGATAGAAGAGGAAGGAGGCACTCGAGGAAGTGGTCCAACAAATCTACCATAACAACAACTAGTTTCATTTCTGTCTTTTGTACAATCACTAAGCTATGGGTTTGTCACAGCTAGTAAACTATTGTATTCCCTTACTCTCTGAAATAAGTATCATGTTTGCGAATAATAACAGTATTGATTTCAAAAAATATGCCATTTGCAGTAACATGACTATCTTTACGCATATAACTCTTGTACATGTCATAACTGTCATTTTTATTGTCCCTCTTATAGAAAATGGCACCCGGACGATGCCCAACTGTTTGCTGGATCCCTCCAGTCAACCGTTCGACCAACCAAAACAACGTGGACATCAATAGTGGCATTGACACTCAGATGCTCGACCAGCTCATTGCCACAAGAGTAGCTGAAGCACTTGCAGCTGCCGCAGTGACTCATGCTGCAAGCACTCAAGAAGAGACCAACCTAGGATCTAACTCTTCCTAGAATAAGGCATGCAACTACAAAGAATTCCGTGCAGTCATGCATGAAAACTTCTGTGGTACTGAAGGTGCTGTAGGCTTAACCAGATGGTTTGAGAAACTAGAATCTCAATTTGGGATTAGCAACGTTGCAGAAGGTGACAGAGTTAAGTTTGCTTCTAGCACACCGCTAGATAGTGCTTTAACTTGGTGGAACGTGTACGTTCGTTCTGTTACTCTCGATACCGCTCATACAACAGCTTGGAGTGATTTCAAGGCTATGTTCATCCGGAAGTACTGCCCTCGAAATGAAGTCAAGCAAATGGAAAATGAACTGTGGAATTTAAAGGTGAAAGGCACAAACCTTACCGCCTATAATCAACGTTTCCAAGAACTCATCCTCTTATGCCCTGAAATGGTACCTAACGCCGACCGGTTATTGGAACGTTACATCGAAGGTCTACCTTTGAACATCAAGGGTAACGTAACATCATCCAAACCAGTAGATTTGCATGAAGCAATTGAAATGGCTCAAGGGTTGATGTACCAAGTAGTCCAAGAGTTAGGAGAAAACTCTGGTGACAAGCAAAAATGGAACGAAAACCACTACAACAACAACAACCCCAACACCACTAGTAATCTCAATCCGAACAAACGTCCAGAGATAGCAAGGGTGTTTACAGCTGGGCAGGGTTCTTACACTGGTAAATTACCTTACTGCGAAAAGTATGGACGACACCATACTGACGCGTGCCCTCCTACTTGTCACAACTGTGGAAGGGAAGGACATAAGGCCAAAGACTGCCAAGCTCCACCTCGTCCCGCAAGCCAAAGAGGACCCGGAAGCCAAGGAGGACAGGGAAGTGATGTCACTTGTTTCTGATGTGGCGAAAAAGGACATTATAAGAACAAGTGTCTAAATAATGGAAGTCAAGGCGGTGGAAACCAAATTCGAGGCAACCAACCAAATCCTCAGAACAATCAGAGGCAGAATCAAGGAAATCCTAAGGGAAATAACCAAGCATCAACCAGTACTCAAGGAGGACGCAGAGCACCTGGCAGAGTATACAGCCTATGTGCTGAAGCTGCTGTGAAAGATAACAATGTGGTGAATGGTACGTTCCTGATCAATAATGTTTATGCTTCGGTGCTATTTGATACTGGTGCGGATAGAAGCTTTGTGTCATATGCTTTCAGTAAATATATAGACATCCCTCCTACAACCCTAGATACTAATTATAGTGTGGAGCTAGCCGACGGAAAGTCGCTAACCACAAATACTATTTTAAGAGGGTGTACTCTTAACTTGCAAAATCACCTGTTCAAAATCGACTTACTCCCTATAGAACTAGGAAGTTTTGACGTCATCGTCGGAATGGATTGGATGGCCGAGCATCGCGCGGAGGTTGTGTGTTATGAGAAGTACATTCGTGTTCCGTATGGAAATGATATGCTAATCATACAAGGCGAGAGAAGCGGAGTTAAAAATGAGTCCAGACTAGAAGTCATCTCGAGCATCAGGACGCAAGGGTACATCGACAAAGGATGTCAAGTGTTCTTAGTTCAAATGATAAAGAAAGAGGAAACTGTGGCATCCGAAAAACGAATAGAAGACGTGCCTGTTGTCAGGGACTTTCCGGAAGTATTTCCTGAAGAATTGCCAGGATTACCCCCGACACGCCAAGTAGAATTTCACATCGAGCTGATACCCGGAGCTGCACCTGTTGCACGCGCACCCTATCGTCTTGCACCTGCAGAAATGAAAGAACTAGCCGAACAACTAAAAGACTTTCTGACAAAGATTTTATAAGACCAAGTTCCTCTCCGTGGGGAGCACCGATCTTGTTTGTCAAAAAGAAAGATGGATCTTTCTTAATGTGTATCGATTATCGTGAGTTGAATAAACTTACAGTGAAAAATTGTTATCCCTTACCAAGGATCGATGATTTATTCTATCAGTTGCAAGGATCCAACATCTACTCAAAAATTGACTTAAGGTCAGGCTATCATCAGTTAAGGGTTAGAGAAGAAGATATTCCCAAGACTGCTTTCAGAACACGATACAGACACTATGAGTTCTAAGTTATGCGTTTTGGGTTGACCAACACAAGCGGTATTCACGGAACCTCATGGACCGTGTGTGTAAAACCATACGTGGACAAGTTCTTGATTGTGTTCATAACGATATTCTCATATTACCCCGTGACCGAGAAGTCACGGAAGAACACCTGAAGACTATTCTAGAGTTGTTGAAGAAGGAAGAACTGTATGCCAAATTTTCCATGTGCGAATTTTGGATCCATATGGTGAAGTTCCTTGGACACGTGATCGATAGCAATGGTATTCACGTAGACCCAACTAAGATTGAGGCTGTTAAGAATTGGGCATCTCCAACTACTCCTTCAGAGATTCGCTAGTTCTTAGGTCTTGCAGGTTACTATAGGAGATTCATTGAAGGATTCTCCAAAATAGCTAAACCTATGACGGAACTAACACAAAAGGATAGAAAGTTTGATTAGGGTGAAGAGCAAGAGACGACGTTTCAATTGCTGAAACAGAAACTATGTGCTGCACCTATTTTAGCACCACCGGAAGGCAGTGATGACTTTGTGGTGTACTGTGATGCATCCATAAAAGGGTTAGGTGTGGTACTAATGCAAAGGATGAAGGTTATTGCATACGCTTCTAGGCAACTGAAAATTCACGAGAAGAACTACACCACTCATGATCTGGAGTTAGGAGCGGTAGTGTTCGCCTTAAAGATCTAGAGACACTATTTGTATGGCACAAAATGTGTGGTGTTCACTGATCATAAGAGCCTACAACATATCTTAAACCAAAAAGAACTTAATATGAGGCAACGCCGATGGATAGAGCTCCTAAGCGATTACGATTGCGAAATTCGTTACCACCCGAGGAAAGCAAATGTTGTAGCAGATGCTTTGAGGCAAAAGGAAAGGATCGAACTGTTACGAGTAAGAGCCTTGGTGGTGACCATTGGCTTGGACCTTCCGTCACGAATCCTTGAGGCCCAAAGAGAAGCAGTCAAGATCGAGAACATAGAGGCAGAAGATATTAGTGGCATGCTAGAAGCCTGCGCTGATGGAACATTATGTCTGGATAATAGAAGTTGGTTACCATGTTACGGTGACACGAGATCTTTGATTATGCACGAGTCACATAAGTCAAAGTATTCTATTCATCCAGGAGCCGACAAGATGTACCATGACATGAAAATGTTATATTGGTGGCCAAACATGAAGGCTGACATCGCCACATATGTCAGCAAATGCCTGACTTGTGCCAAGGTCAAGGCCGAACATCAGAGGCCCTCTGGTTTATTGGTCCAACCCGATATACCAGAATGGAAGTAGGAGAAGATAACAATGGATTTCATCACCAAGCTACCCAAAACGGCAGCTGGATTCGATTCGATTTGGGTCATTGTTGATCGTCTTACTAAGTCTGCGCACTTTTTGCCAATGAGAGAGACAGATTCAACAGAAAAATTGACGAGGCTGTACATGAAGGAGAAAGTAGCAAGACATGGAATACCAGTGTCAATTATCTCCGATCGTGATAGCCATTTCACTTCAAGAGTTTGGCAATCTTTGCTTAAAGCATTGGGTACGCAGTTGAACCTAAGTACTGCTTATCATCCTCAGACCGATGGTCAGAGTGAGAAGACCATTCAAATATTAGAGGACATGCTAAGAGCTTGCGTGATTGACTTCGGAAATGGTTAGGATAGGCATTTACCCCTAGTAGAATTTTCGTACAATAATAGTTATCACACGAGCATTAAAGCTGCACCGTTCGAAGCACTTTACGGTAGGAAGTGTCGTTCTCCTGTTTGTTGGGCTGAAGTTGGAGAAGCATAACTTACCGGACCGGAGATTATTCACGAGACTACGGAAAAGATTTTCAAGATTAGGGATCGCATGCAAGTTGCACGCGACCAACAAAAGAGCTATGCTGACAAGAGGCATAGGCCCCTTGAATTTGAAATTGGAGATAAGGTCCTGCTTAAGGTCGCGCCCTGGAAGGGCGTAATGCGATTTGGGAAATGTAGAAAGTTGAACCCTAGTTATATTGGACCCTTTCGAATCATAGAAAGGATTGGTCCAGTAGCTTACCGTTTGGAATTACCTCAAGAACTTAGTCGAGTACACAATGTGTTCCACGTCTGCAACTTAAAGAAATTTTTGTCCGATGACACACTCGTTATTCCTCTGGAGGAAATCCAACTCGACAACAAACTCAACTTCATTGAAGAACCCGTAGAGATAATGGACCGTGAGGTCAAGCAAATCAAACGAAGCCGTATACCCATCGTTAAAGTCCGTTGGAATGCACATGGAGGTCCAGAATACACGTGGGAATGTGAGGACCAGTTCAAGAGCAAATACCCTCACTTATCCGCAAATTCACAATCTACTACGACGTCTTGATTTCGGGACGAAATCGCATAACATGGGGCGGATGTAGCACCTTGGAAAAATTTAGAACTTCTTTTCATTTTATGAAAGAATATGTACCGCAAGCATTTGCAAATTTGTCGTTATTTTTCCAATAAAAAGTTATTCCTTCAAGCGACTTACAATATTTTACGCTATTGAGAGTTTTAAATAGCGCGTATAAATCATCGTTTTTTCTTTCGGATCTAAAAGGGTATTTTAGAAAACCCGTAACAATAAAAATCATATTTTATTTTTATTTTACGCCGCGCGAAACAAGGTCGCACGACTATGTTATTTTGTGAACCCGTCCATATTTCAATAAATAAAACTATAAATAGACAATATTTAAATATTCCTAAATAAACAATGTACCTTGACGTTTCACTACCTCAAACTCTAAATATACAAATGTATATCCAAGTCAATCAGTGGAAAGGAATTCAAAATAAACAAGCTAACACCATCATTACATTCTTACATCTAATGTCCTACACCTTTCGAAATTATTCAAATGCTACGTCTTGTTCAATTTCAATTCATCAATAGTATCTATTCCCTAATAGTATTAGAAAAGAACAATCATGACAAATAGTATCATACATCAAATAGTAAATGTAAATAATTCTAACTCTCATGCAAATCTGAAAGGCTTCAGGAAGCGAGCGATAGTTCAAGTATAAATAAGGAACCATGCATAAACAACTTTATCACAACTAAAACTTGAAAACAAGAACTGAACAAATCGGTAGGAGTTAGGTTTTCGCTTTCAAGGGCTAGTAATCGTCGGGTTTGAAGAATAGTAACCAAGGCTTTGGTCCGAACTCCTCGTCACCACCACCTCTCGTCGTCTAGCAAACACTTGGACATTCGTAAGTTCCTTTTTTTAGTTTAGCAAATTATCATGCTATGTCATTTACCATGCAAGGTCCGTTTAATAAGCACGCATGAAAAGGTTTTGGTCGTAAACATGCATAGAATAACGATGCATAAGAGATTTTGTAAACAACGTATCATGCGTGAAAAACCAATAAACGAACCAAAGGAAAATTTCAATGACTCTAAGTACGAACATGGCGTTCTACGTGGCTCACTAGGGACAAGTAGAAAGTAGGGTTTTCATACGACTTGCTTGTTGGTTCACACCATGACCCCCGATACCTTAGCACCGTTTGCATCACGAGACCCAACTTATATTGTACACAAATAAGCCTGGAAAGGGTGTTGTCCTAGCCAAAAACTATGGCCCACGAGGGACGAAAGCCTCGTCCTTGTGGTTCGTTACGTGACATATTAACTAGGCTGACCAATGCAACATATGGCGAAACCCCGCGAGTCGTTAGCCCTTTAACGGGACGTCATGGCCTCAAAGGAACCCAAGCAACCCATGCTTGTGTTTCGTACTAAGGCGTCGCACCCACTCGACACCAACTTGTATTGAATCGTACGTGCCATGGCAAGTGTTACTGCTGTTGCAGCTGTGCGTCTTGCAAAGGGTACAAGATCGCCCTTATATCTTGAAATGAATTCCTCTTATTGCTAACTATACAAGATGTAATCATGCAAAATAGATAGAAAATCTCTATATATACATGTGGGTCTTATGCGAAGGAGAAGGAAACGAAAACAGTGAGTTTAAAAACTCACTGTTGTTGCGTCGGTTAAGCAGCAAAAAAAGAGGAAAAGAAATGTGGCAGAACGTGAATCATTATATGTTGTCACGTGATGAAGTTGTAAGATATAAAAGAGTACATTTTTTTAGCAAGTTGACATAAAGATATTCATGCTACTTTAAATTATAAATTTTGATATATAGATAATATTACATGCGTAGCTATCGAACTCTCGGTTCGAGCTCCAATTGGGTTGGCAGCCTGTTAACGAGTATAAGTTAGAAACGATATTTTCTCGATGGTTTAGAGTTATTAACAATGGAACCGAACTTTTAAACAGGTAAACGAGTTTATCCCGGCTCATAAATTTTAGTTAACACTAAAAATATTTTCAAAACTTATTTGAGTTTAAATTATGATTCTAAAAGCCATATGATTTAAATTGTAAATCATGGAACGTAAGAATATTAAATATAAGTAAATAATTTTTACAAAGTTAATTAGACGTTCTCACAAGAACTGCAAGACGAGACTTAAGTGACGACTAGAGTAGGTAAAAGAGCAAGATAAGCATATATATGTAAACCAAATAATTGGTAAATAATAGTTATATTTTAAAAAAAACATAAATTGTCTTATTTTAACTCTGTGACCATGTGATTACAAGTTATAGCACATAATTTTATCAAATTAAGTATAAATACTTATATGTGCATATTCGTGTAGCATCCCTAAAGCCAACGGTTTGATCAACACTTTGAAAACGTGAAATGTTAACTCATAAACGACCATGCCTTTTGACCATTTGCATAAATCATTTCATATATTAAGTCTTAGAATGAACACTCAGATTTGTTGTAATTACTTAGGTGTTTGACTGAGTCACTATTTGACGTGCCTTAATCCATTACCCGACAAGGTGAGTTTTCATAGCCCCTACTCTATTGTTTTTAAATCATCTTTTGGGGTGAGAACATTGATTATTTCAAACGTGTGAATACAAGTATAATTACTCATTACTGATTGGTCTAAGTCCCGAATTAACTCAAGTTGCTATCTGCCCGATTTATCATGAACCGTTAATTCTTGTAAGCATGAATGTTATGGATAGATCTATCGGGAGTGACATCCCTGTTTGTCTTGGACTGACATTAGTCAAGCAAACACAGTTTCATTTGAGTCAGACTACGGGTATCCCGGGTTAGACACCTGCAAGGGCATTCATTAATTGTTGGTATATGTTAACGCTTCGGTGTCATGAGCTTAGACAATAGTAATGCAATTTATATGACTTTGTATCTGTTATATTGTCATATGTGGATGAAATCTTATGATTCACAAACACTACATTTTTCTGCTTAGACAAACCTATGAACTCACCAACTTTATGTTGACACTTTAGCAATGTTTCCTCAGGTATTAAGGAGGAATATGCTATATGAAGTTTCATGCATTACAGTCATTTTCCCGTTATCTGAAGATCACTTGTACTATTTAAAAACAATGGCATATTGTCAGTCTTTTGCTTTTACCGAATGTTTAAACAATTTATTATTTACTAATTCAAGTGATAAATTTTCTTCAAATGTCTCATATAGAGGTCGTTCTGTATTGCTTAGAAGTATGATAATCATGAAGTCGCATGCCCTCGGTTGCCATTATACTTTGATATTTTGGGGGTGTGACAGAAAATCATAAATTTGGTATTTTTGAAATCCGATTTCGTTTGGCAACCTTTAGCTTATTGATAAGTGCTTAATTACACATATCTTTTACCTCTAAAAACGAGCTTAAATGACCAAAAACAGACAAAAACTGCCAAATATATGTTTGTTTTGCATTTGTATTGTGCAGGAAGTGGATATCAACAAAAAGACAGAAAACCAAGCCAAAATGACAAAACTGAGCATGGAATGGAAAAGACTGTGCAAAATCAAGGCCAAAGTCCAAAAATGTCAAAGTCAGAGTCAATACTGAAGAATCAGCAGTCAAACCGGAGCCGGAACTGAAGAATACTATTGGATGCAATCTTAACCCATCTGATGGGCCGGGAAAGCCCAACAGTATAATTATGAAGACTGTGAAGACCAAATGGGCCCTCAATCATTTACAACAGCCCATTTGTGTGCATTTGACAAAGACTGTGAAGACTTTGAAGGCCCAATCCTAGCCCAGTTACAGCCAATCTCAGCCATTGTACACACAAAACCCACTTCATAACCTTATTGGGCTTGAAAAAGCCCAATAACCAAACCTGAACCTTATTGGGCCCAAAACCCAAACCCAGTGGGCCCAATACAAGCCCAACACAAAACAAAAGCCCATAAAACACTTTTTACAAAACTTTAGGGACTAAAGTTATCATTTTTAAAAGTGTTTTATAAAAGAAAAATGAAAAAAATAAAGAAAAGGGGCTAAAATTGCCAATTTTGAAAGTTATTTTATAAAAGAAAAATGGTTTAAACAAACACAAGGGCTGGTTTTGCAATTTACCCTAACCTTTCTTTCACCCTTTTAGTTATAAAACGCAGGGACCATTTTTGCAATTTCCCAAAACCTTCTTTTATTCTTTTAGTTATAAAACGACGGGGGCTAAAGCTGTCACTTTCCAAACTTCATTATAACTAAACTCGGGCCTTAATAGAAATGAAAAGAGAAAGAAAGTATGGGGGGCACTCTTGCCTCTTCCCCATACTTTCCTTTTAAACCTGCTAACCACAAACGTACCATAACCATTACCCGCCAAAACCTAAACTCCCCTTTCCCACGGTTTCACTTGCAATACCACCTCCCTAGTACACTCCCAGCCTACCCCTCACCACTTCCCACCTCCCCATTACCCCTATAACCCTTTCCAGTTCAACAATCACACAACCCGAAGACCTTTAATGGTGAGATGGTGTACAAGAATGATGGAAGGCTAGGATTGCCTTGGGGACTTTGTACACTCACAGCAAACACATCCCAAGGACAAGAGAAGACTTTGGACTTGTATAAAAGAAAAGAAACCAAGCCGAGCAACACACACCATTTTTTACTATGTTTTTAGTTTAATTTTAATTCAAAGTCTTTCTTTTAATCATTTAAGTGTATCAGTCAACTTTAAAAGTTTATGTAATTGTCTTGAATATTAATGAAAGTTAAGAATTTTTACTTGAAAAATATATTATATTATCACTCTCAAGTTTTAAGGTTAAAGTAATCTCTTTAAATTCAGTTAAACAAGTTTAAGATAGTGTCAAGATGGGTAAACATTACTAGAATCACATCTGTCAGCCTCCCTTCACAAAAAACAGTTAACAAGTTTTTTATATAAATTAAGGGAGTGTTTGGTTTAGCCTTAAAAATGGGTCAAATGGGTGTTGCAATGGGTCATACTCACTCAGCCAACTTTGGCTGAGTGTGTGGGCTTATTTAGGTTAGCTTAATCAAACTTTTTAGTAAAAAAATTAGTTTTTTAAGATCCTTTGCTTTCTGTCAAAATTTTATAAGCTACATTGTGTTAAACAGCTTAAGCTGTTTAAACAGCTTAAGCATCATCTTTTTGTGCTTATTTTAGTCATACATAGCCTTCTCAAAAGTTCCCTTGTTCTGTCCCTTTAATTTGACCAAGTATGAGTCAACAAGTATGTATGCATGATTTTTGAAAGTAGCCATTTTTAAGCCCCATTATCAGCAGTTTTAATTAGGCCCTAAGCTCTCATAGTTTGGAAATAAGCTCATTTACCACCCCTTTCAATCTGTTTGTGGTTTGTTTTGGCTAAAAAGCTCATAAGAGCTTATTGAGTTAAGCTGAATAAGCCCTTAAGCTCACTGTTTGAGCTCCCCTGGTGCTGAGCACCTAAACTCAGCCCACTTTTCTAGCTTATTTAGATATTAAGCACTAGGATTTTATGGCTTTTTCATATAGCCCATAGGTAGCCCTTTAATTCCCCAAAATTTTATAGCTTATCTCCCTTGTTTAGTTAGCTTAATAATAGCTTAAAGTAGGCCTTTTTCTGTCTTTTATGTTAAACTGTTTATATAGCTTAATTGATCCCCAGCTTATTTTAGGGCTTATTCTAGAAAACATAGCTTATTTAGGATTCCCTTTTCCCTAGCAGCCTATTTCCCTTAGTTTTATAGCTTATTGTGCCTTAAAATCCCAAAAAGAAAGCAAAATAAGCTCATAAGCTTAATAAGCTACTGCAGTCACAAAAGCTTAATTTTCTGGCTTATTTAGTGGATTTCAGACATAGTGCTTATTATGAAAAATGTTGCCATTAAGCCCCTCTATAAGTTTGCTTTTTTGAGTTTTGGCTAATAAGCCATTAGGACTTAGTTTGCATATCGGGTTCTCTCTCAGGGACCAATAGTGTAATTTTCGATTTTATTGTTACCTTAGTCAGTACCCCTTGTTAATCCACTGTTAACCCGTTAGTCCTTATATCCTTTCTCAGTTAGTCCTTTAGTTATAACAGCAGTTAGTCTTATTTAAATTAAATAATTAAATTAGGTTTAATTTTAATTAGTTTAATTACTTTTAATTTAAAAAGTAACTTTTAGGCATTTTCATATTTTTAGAATTGTTAATTTTTTCTTTATTTAATTTTATTTTTTTTAGAATTTTTATAACTTTTAATTTTTGTCTTTTTCTATTTTCTTAGTTTTAATTAGTTATTAATCTTTAAAAATTCATAAAAAAATTCAAAAAGTAAGAAAAAAAATTTTCTTTTTATAAAATTTTCTTTGTCTTTAGTGTCTAGGAAAAATATAAAATTTTGTATAGGATTAATTTTTCTTAATTTCAGTCTTAGACCCGTTTTAACCGAGTAGCGTTTTAATTTACCGGTTTCTTTCGTTTAGCTTTCTAAACTACCTCCGTTTTAGTTCAAGCTTTTTTTTATTTTTCAAATTAAGTTAATTAGAATTTAATTTTAATTTTTAATTAAATTGAACATATATTTTTCTTAATTTTTTAGTATTTAATTTCCCCGATACCTGATTCTGTTCCCCGTATTTTAGTATAGATTTAATTTTAGGATTTCCCTATAACTAATTCTGTTTCCCGTAGTTTTAAATCCCCCCATTTCCAAAATATGTTTCCGTATATAAATAGGTTCTATTTAATTAATTTTTAGTTTGTAATTATATCATGGTTCCATCCATATATTCTCCATCATTCAATTTCTCATCAAAGCCATGGATTCCTTCGAATTGCAGCCGTCGTTTGACATACGACCCGGAATATCTCTTCCGGAATCTTTTTATAATTGATTCAGTCTTGTGTATTTTCTCCTTTTGTGGAATGTGAACCTTTTGCCTTGGTCAAGAATGGCATTCGGTTAGGAATCTATAGGGTTGCCTATATAAGTGTGTAATTCACGAACAATTATCATTACCTTCCCTAAGTCTTCTACCCCTTCCACCTCTACCAACTCATTCACTCATTCCCCCTCCTCGTGAATCGGAAATAGGCCGGCCAACACTTCAAGTCATCTCCCTTGGTGGCATTATCCATACGAAGGAAGACAAGAGCAATGTTGGTAGGCAGTAAGACCTCTTATGATATATATAATATATATATATATATATATATAGTATATATATATATATATATATATATATATAATATATAATATTATACAGATAGATCTTTTAAATAAATATATAAATATATATATATCTTAACATATATACAGACATATACATAATACCACCTTACGGTATCAACATCGATTTGTATGAAGGACATTACTAAGTATAGGTGAGTTGTGATACACTTATAACTACATTGGCCACCGTACTTATATTCGCATCATTTCCCAGTCATATTCTATATTGAGCTCAACGACATATCAATGACTGACATAACTAAAGCACCAAACCGCGAACACACAAAAGCCAACAAAAGCGGAACACCGCGCACATAGATCCTATACGCAACTAAACGACGGATCCTAGGTTATAGTCTAGGCCAATCCACCTAGTTCTCCATAACCTTGGCTCTGATTACTAATTCTGTCACACCTCGACAATGGCGGAAACTCAGGAATGCAACATAATGATCAATCATAACACAAAATACAAAATAGAGAAAACTACATTGCAAAAACTTCAAGTGCTATGAAGACCATCAACCTCGAACAACCTCGAGTGATGTCTCAAATCACAACTAAAATCCACAATCTCTTACAATTATTCAAATGCCCTCATAGGGGTCGAAAATCCAAACTTAAGCTAAACTTCCAAATATTAAAACAAAACCAAATAAACAAGCAAGAATTCACATGAAATTCCACTCGGGATACTTCTAAGTATGCTATCACACATCCCTAAACTATTCCTTTTTCACTTCACCTGAAAATGATACTCGAAAAGGTCAACATTAATGTTGGTGAGCTCGTAGGTTTGACCTTAAACCCAAACGTTGTGCCAATATTCAAACATGGACAATAGAGCGCATATTAACAGGATATACACAAACACAACCTTAGTATCACCGCTAATCAATAACCATATCTCACTTACGCACCTAAAGGGCCTACCAGCTGGAGCACTAAAATTAGGGCAGGATCACACACAAACTTGGGTAGGCATACCCATCCGCTCTAATATTCACACAAATATTGGGTAGGCGTACCCATCTGCTCTAAACAATCATACAACACATAATATTCACATAGCAAATCATAAAAAGGCCCCCACCATTTAATATCTTGTCTCCCAAAAACAAAACCACATTTCGCACAAATCAATTCAAAATATTTCAAAACACATTTGAGTATCATTTTCCCCCAATGGAAAAATAGTAAAAAGTGGGGCTACAAGAACTCACCTCAAGCAAGTCTTTAGCAACCAAATCTCAATCACACAAGCAAATGCAACGACGCCCGCACACGACCTAGTCCAGTTAATGTCCCAATTTTAAAACAATATCCAATTCCAAACAATCTTCACGTTTGATGCATAGAGTTTAGACGCGTTGTACAATTACCCAAAACAATTTAGTGGTGTGATGGTTGACGACATATTTCCACAATCATATCAATCTCATTCTCGATAATACATACTTATACTATTTAGAGAAAATAGATAAGTAATATAAGTAAATATTTATAATTAATAATTATAAATATATCTCGACTAGTCATTTGGTAATCCTATCACCGTCAAAATAATCATATTAGAGTTGAAAATGCAACGTTTACTCATAGTGAAACATTATTCGTAGAAGTTTCGAGAAAAATTATATTTTTTGTCTTTTAGTGAATTTATTAAATAAATAAAATAATTAAATAATATTTTATTATTTAAAATAAAAAATCATGTTTTTAGGAAAATTTCTAAGTATAAACTTTTTACGAAATTTCGACATGACCCGTACGCTCATACAACGTTTTCCAAGGTTTCAAGACCTATTTTCCAACCCTTTTTATAATTCCGACACATTTCGATATCTTCAGAATTAAAAACTCACTTTTCATCTTTTTAATTAAAATAGCATATCTTACAAATGGTAAACCGCTAATAGAAATAAATCATACCATTACGACGAGAATTAAATCATCTTTTAATAGAGGGGCACTTCTATACACTTTTAACGAACATTTTTTTTATTTTTTTCCAGTTACGTATGAAAAAATCACGTGTGATTTGTTATTTTAAAATCACATGTTATTTTAAAATCACATGTGATTTTATGAAATCACATGTGATCTGTAAAATTGATTTCAAACATACAAATCACATGTCTTTTTTCAGACGTAACTGAACAAAAAAAATCTCACTAATAAATCCATAGAGTTGAGATCAATGGTGTCCGTCTACTGAAAGATAAAAAATACTTGTCGCGATGGTGTTTTTTGTCGCTTGACGATTTATCGTTTGCAAGATATTTTTTTTAAAGGTGGAAACTGTGTTTTTTTATGAAAAATAAGTGATTAGGATTGATTCATTGGGTATTTAGATAATTTTGGGTCAACATTGATCTCAACTCTATGGATGTATTAATGTTAGCGGTGGCGGTATTCTGAAATAAATGTTAGCGGCACAAAATATTTGGTAGTGTATTCGCATGTTTGTCATGGGCAAATAATCAGTATATTAAATGCTTTACGATATTTTATAAAGTGTAATAATCGAATAAAATACATTCATTTATATTTTTATGTTGGTCTTTAAAGTACTTGGATTATGTTGTAGCTTGTTTAGATTGTACCATGTGATAATATTATTATATTTATGACTGAGAGAGTTGTGACAACCCAAAATTTCAGGTTTATTTTTACTTAAAAACGTGAACAATTTACTTTGAATACGTACGTACTTGCTTTAACTTATAACCGGAGAGGTTACCCCGCATGCTATGAAAAATAACTTTGAACGTATCCCGACTTTAAAGTTTAAACTAAGTTTAGTCTACATATATTTAGTACATTATAATACTCATGAACATATTTTACAAGTCATATGCATTTAATTTTATAACTTTTACGTAAGTCATTTAAGCTTGCATGATTTTGCATGCATGCATACACAAATTACCCAACACTTTACCACCTTTCATATATTTACATAACTACACCTTATACTTTCAAAAACTACACCCCTCCCCTCATAACACTTCTAGAAATCAGCCCATATATTTAGTAATACTGCTAAATGGTTTTTCAAATGTTAAACACTACACTTCCATATTAGCAAGAAATCACATGAGCATAGTAACACAGCACTATTTCTCAATTCCCCCTCCTTTTTCTCTCTTTAGGCCGACCCAAGCCACCTCCCTGATCTTAAAATATGTTTGCCTAATTTGATTTTACATAAGCATGTGATTCTAAGAAAGACCATTCAACATACCCTAAGTGTTTTTTATATATACATTACACGTACCACATCCTCATTCCCCACATTTCAAACACATATCACCACTCTTTCTCTCTATAATTGTGGCAATCATAAGGAGAAGAACAAGGGTTTTGCAAGTATTTGGTAAAAGAGTTACATAAAAACTAGGGTTTATACTTCCAAACTAGGGTTTCTTAAGTGTTCTTGGATAATTTGTGCGCTCCTAATCATCTAAATCATCACCATCTCTTTGTAAGCATCTTATAATATTTATTTTCATTCATTATAATCATTACATACTTGTTTTCATATCACCACTATATACATGTTGTGTAAAAACATGAAATAAACTTGTTTGTGAAAACCCTAATTTAAGCAGAATTTTATATCAACTTCTACACATGAAAACACCACTTTAAAAACACTTATGGAACATTTCTTGATCTCACATCTTAGTACTGTGTCTTAGGAAGTTACGTTATGAATTTCATAAATTTAGGGAATTTATTACTATTTTTAAAATTTCATGCAAGAGAAAGTGTCTAGATCTGCACACTAAACTTTATATAAATTTTTGAGCACCTTAAGAGTAGTTTGGCATGTTAAGTCTTTTGAACTTTTTATAGTTAAGACTTAGACTTAAACTCAGTGAGTTGAATCAACACTAAAGGATAAATTTTAAAAGAGTTATGGCCAAAATAAAACTGGCAAAACTTTATGTCCCAAAAACAGTTTGACATCCGTGTCTTGTAAAACACATTTGGACCCTTTAAACTTTTAGTCATGATGTAAAGCTTACATTTTTGAAAAGACAACTCAAAAATATTCAATCTAGGCTTTGGAATGGACTTGTTTCAGTAGGAAATAAAAGAGTTATGATCCCAAAAAGTTAAGTATAAATCTGCCACAGAAAAACTGCTACTATTTTCTAAGTTTAATTACTTAGTAAACTTGACTTAAATAACATTTTTGAACTTGGCAAATATTAGCAACAAATATATATGGGTGATAAAAAATACTTATAAAACTCATATGCATTCAGTTCACTTCATGTTGTAAACCTAAAGCGCCTTATAATTCAATTAGGTTGCGGTTAGGATACTTGTTACTTTTGAACTCGTACTACACCGGAATTACTTACTTGCTTAAGGTGAATTTCATATCCCCACTTTTTACTTATTTTGAAATACTTGGGGTGTTGCTTACTTTTACTTACGGCCACAAGTATTTTAAACTTTTACGATATGCCTAAGTTTCCCTATTGCCATGAAGTCCCCTTTATCATGAACCGTTAATTACTTTGTGTAAGCACGAATGAATTGAGTAGATCTATTCGGGTTGACAACCCCCGTCCGGGTATGAATACTGTTAGCTACCATATCAAATAGACCCATTTCATTTGAGGAACTTTAGGTGTATGGCAAAACATTAACTTTGGGGCAAACTTGTAACAACTTGAACTTGGGTTACGTTAACGCTTCAGTGTCATGAGTTTAGTACATTAGTAATACTTTTTATGTGATATTGTATTTGTTATAATAGTCACATACACTTGAAAATCTTGTGGTTCACTCTTATACTTATGTAAACATATGATCTCATCAACTTTATGTTGACGTTTTAGCATGTATTTTTTCAAGTCAATAATTTGCATGGCTAGCTTGTTGGAGTCGCATGTAGGGTTACTCAGTTGGGGGGTAACATCTTTGAAGTATTTTTCCTGCATAACTATGTTCATTTGGTTATCATTCAAACAATTTATCAATTTGTATCACACCCCGTCAGCGACGGAAACACAGAAGTGCGACGTAATGATCAATCACAACACAAGATACAAAATAGAGAAATCCAAAATGCATAAATGAAAGGTGTCATGATGACTATCAACCTCAATACAACCTTGAGTGATGTCCCAAATCAAGAACACAGCACATAATCGCCAATTATTACAATCTTAAGCCCACGTAGGGGTCCATAAAATCTTATCTTGATCCTCAAGAAATGAAATCCAAAGCGTACATCAAATGCAAGATTTATCAAACAAGATTCCTACATGATTCTCTAAAGCCTTCTACAAGCACCATACTCTGACAATCATTAACATCACCTGAAAATGATACTTGAGAACGTCAACAATAATGTTGGTGAGCTCGTAGGTTTTGACTCAAAACCCATTCGTTGTGCCAATATCTCATACGTTTAGACAATTGTGCTATATGACAGTGAATATATGCAAACTAAACCCATGACTTAGCATCCCCGCTAATCATGTACCAAGACCTAGCATCCCCGCTAGTCTTATTACCAGTGCGTACCAACGCTCTTAGGGTCGCAACCCCAAGACCTAGCATCCCCGCTTTCGGATGCTGAAGTTTCATCACCACTAGACTCTTTCTTAGGTTTCAAGGCAATGGACTTAATTTTTTCCTTTTTGCCTTTATAGATTTTGGAATCTTTTTCCATGACTACTTCATGTACTTTTAGATTGCCGATAAGCTCGTCTAGAGCTAGTGATGACAAATCTTTTGATTCTTCAATCGCCGTGACCTTTGCTCTCCATTTAGGATGTAGAGCTCTAAGAAACTTCCTAATATAGTTCTTGCTAGAGAAACCTTTATCAAAAGCTTTAAGACTAGTAATAATAGTGTTAGATCTAGCAAAACAGCTATCAATAGATTCTTCTTCAAGGATAGTAAATTGTTCATATTGTTGAACAAGAAGATCAATTTTATTATCCTTTACTTGGCTATTACCTTGATGTCACTACAACAATATAAGGGTTTTGGGTCGAAGAAAATTTAGGGTCGACAATGTCGACCCTAATTTGGCCATGAGACCCACTTTTATTCAAGAAAACAGATTAGTCAACAAAACGTTTTGGGTCAAAATTCAGGGTCGACATTGTCGACCCTAATATTTTCCCATGACTTTAGACTTTTTCTAATATATAAAATGCATTTAAAATTATATATAGATATATTAAACAATTTAAAAAAAAATAGGGTCGACAATGTCGACCCTAAGTTTTTTACCAAATTTTTAATTCTTTTTAGTGAGCCCGCCATTATATGAAAAATTTAGGGTCGACAATGTCGACCCAAAATTGAACA
>BQNB010074120.1:0-20514 GCA_026074375.1 Tanacetum coccineum
GACTAAACCTTGTGCCAGTCTCTCAGGCTGAAACCCCCCTTCTGCATTAGTTTTAGGTTTGACTTAGATAACTAAAATACTGATAGAATTAGGAATTAACGCTCTTGCTCTTAGTGATCGACACCCTACTTACCATGAAACTCTATCTGACCGGGTATACTACCCGTTAAAGTGTTGTTTTTAGGTATAGTCGGCATAAAATAAATAGTAAAACTTGATACATAAATAACACCTACACAACGACACATCAAGCCTACTAGCTGGGAGTAACCCATTAAAACTTAGCAGGCTATACATGATAGCTACAAAATGGTACAACACTAACTATCACTACCAGCATCCTTTGGGTAGTTAGTGTGTGCTGGCTCTCTAGCCTCCAGTGTCTGAATACGTCCAAGAGCTGTAGTCAGCTGAGTCTGAAGTGACAAGTCTAAGCTACCAAGTGATCTAATGCGAGTATCTTGTGTCTTAATCTGAATCTCATGTGTGTTTACCCGTGCCCGATATACTTGGAGCTCAGCATGTACTGCCTTACTATAGTTCATAGAATGTGACCATGCATCCCGAGCGTGCCTAACCTCGCTCTCTAAAAGCATAGATGTGTGGCAGTGAAATCGCCTATCTCTGAACAACATGTTGACTCGGCCCCTCTGAAGAGAACTGTTAACCTAGGCGTCCTCCAATCGAACATGGATCTCATAAATATTCTGACTCAGTGTAGTAGCAAGCTCTGTCACTCTCTGATTGACCCCCTCCAAGGTGGTCGGTGTTATCTCTTGAATAGTATCAACTAACTCATCCTAAGTGTCTGTAATCCTGTAGCCAACCTCCCAAGATATGGGACACTCTACCTGCCTAGCAGCAGCAGCAGAAGAACTCTTCCCTACCTCAAACCTAGAAGTGAGAGCAGTCAAGCATAACCTCTTCTGAGGCGGCAAGTCGGCCTTGGGAATATCATCTCTGTGTGAAGTAGATGGAAGTAACAAGGGTGGTGATTTGGCTCTCAACCTAATCCCGACTGCTTTGTAGCATAGCGGTGCCTCAACATAAGTGGGGCTAGTATGGGTAGGTGATGGTAGAGGTAATGGTGGTAAGGGAATCTAGGGTAATGGTGATGATAGTGGAGAAAGTAGAGATGGTGGTGGTGATGGTGGAGTAGGTGCAGAAGCATACTCAGCGATGAGTGCCTCAGAAGTAGCTGACATCGGTGTCTAGGTTCGGATGGACATCCTAGCCGTGCGACGTCTAGGTGATGGTACAGGTGTAGGTGCAGACTCATCGATCTCAAATGCCTCTGTATCCTCAGCTAAGGGAACAGGGTCAACAGTAGGTACAGCAAGAGAGTTGGTCAAAGCTAGATGCTCCTCCTCCTCGTCGTCATCCTCCTCATCCTCCTTAACATCATCATCATCATCGGATGACTCATCATCAGCGTCGTCTTCTCCATCAGCAGGATAGTCAGCAGGATCCTCCTCAGGGTCCTCCTCTGGATCAGAGTCAGCAATGTAGCCCGGTGATAGGGCCGTAGGTGAAGCATCATCTGGCAGAGGCTGATCCTTCATAGGTGCCTCAACATCAGATGGCACTAAATACTTCGGGTACTCAGGCTCAGGTACGTAGACTGGTGAAGGTGGGTGCTCAGGACCAGGCACGTAATTAGGAGATGGTGGGTGCTCAGGTCCAGGAACATAGTCTAGAGATGGTGGGGCCTGAAGAGCGGCCTCCACATATGGGTCTACTGGGTGAATGGGTAGTCTGTCGTATCCGTAGACAACGACTCCGGGAGAACCTACGTCTGATGGCTCCTCGTAATCACTAGATGTCGATGTGTAGGTTATTGTGGATGATGAAGACATATTTGCTGAAACAATAAAATAAACTTATATAAGTATATTATATAAGACCAGTATAGTAATATACGTAATATATTATAGGCACGTATATAGATCATGAAAGCATCTAGTATAACCAATTAATGCAACTCAATAGTGTATGTATGTCCCGTGAAAAACTTTTGTATAATGCAATGTTTGTGAAAACGGTTATAGTCCAAGTAAAAACATTTGACCCGGTTCTCTATAACCTAGGATCTAGATACCAATCTGTAACACCCCCAAATAGGGTCGCAGCGAAATATGGGTCTGAGAGTGTTACATCATAGATTAACAGCAGAAGATATGAGGACGGCCTCTATATGAGTCGTTTAAAAATGATACATTGGATTTAATAAACTTGTTTGTTACAAAAGCCCAAAGCTTAACTTGTTCATCCTTATAAATGTAAAAGATTTTAATACATAACAAATACTTCAAAATGTAATGCACTTAAATCTCCATGCAATATGACTCCTAAAATGATGACCACCAATGTATCCTTGTAACTTGTACCTTATTGACCTGAGGAAAACATGCTTTAAAACGTCAAAGTTGATGAATTCACACGTTTAAGTAATGTATAAAGCAGGATTGTAAGATTTCTAAGTGTATGATAAAGTAACAAATATAGTATCATAAAAGTAATTACGATTTCCTAAGCTCATGACACTGAAGCTACAACATATGTATATGCAAATTAATGCAAATAATGTGCCCATGTAGATGTTCAACCCGCAACATCCAAATGGTTCCGACATGGTATACATTCGTTGTTTCGGTACCTCAGAAACTAGTGAGCGCTACTCACCCGAACGGGGATGTCAATCCCAAATAGATCTATTCATAACATTCACGCTTACAATCTAGTAATTAACAGTTCATGATTCACGGGCATAGTGGGTTATAGCTACTTAGGCAAACTTGTAATTTTGTTTAAAGTGTACTTGCGTTCAATTGTGAAACAATGCATGTTTCTCACCCCAAAGTTGTAAATCATTGTAATTGTATAAAAGCGGGGCTATGAACTCACCTCAGTGAATGTATTTGATATATAAATCAAATATGAAAATCGTCAAGTATAGTCCAAATGCAACCTAATTAAATATAGGTCGTATGAGTACAATGTACTTTGAATGACTAACGCGACATATAATTCTATATAGTTACATCACCACCTAAACATGTTTGTTTAATTTGGAAAATTAAACAATATAAATTTGTACTTTGTAAAATAAATGTCTATGTATTTGTATTTGTAAAAATAGTATACTTGTCCAACAATTTATTAATTGCTAAAAAATACTTGATTTATTATTTATATAATTACATTATATAAATAATTTAATTGTTTGATTAAATAATATTTATAAAGTTAAAAACATTTATAAATATCACTTTAGTAAAAACATCGTATTTTTCCCGTTTTAACTCCGTTTTATACGTTCAATATGTTCACGATTTCGTATTAAGAAGATTTATCAAAATATTATATTTATGATATTTTAGCTACTGATGAACAGTAGCTTTTACTGTTTCTGTAAAATTATATAATACTACTTTTATATAATTACTTGTTGTAACCTCGTAAAAATCATAACTCATTCGTTTTAATCCCGATTTTAGTGTTTTTTATATATATGGAATCGTATTTGAAAAATCTAGCAAAATATTATACTTATAATATTTATATAAACTGTTATAAACAGTAACAGGGTTGAAATTTATAAAAACACTTTTTAATAAATTTATTTATTGAAATCGTATATAATTTATATCTCCTCCATTTTAATACCGTTTTTAGTGATCCTTATATGCACGGATTCGTAATTAAAAATTCTATCCAAGTAACATATTTTTCAGAATCTTACTGTTATGAACAGTAACTTTTTTTTATAAAATTAATTTTATAAAAACACTTTTATATATTTAATTATCATAAACTTGTAAATAGCATAACTTCTTCGTTATAGCTTGGTTTTTCGAGTTTTTTATATGCTTAGAATCGTCATGAAATTTAATATTTTAATAAAATATAGAATAATTATTATATTTTTCGACTTAAAATAGTATGTTTAACTTATGTGTTTGTAAAATTGTTTTTATAAGTTTTTAACTTAATTAATTTGCTACAAGTCCTCTGCTTTATGTAATTACACATCTTGTATATAAATTAAGTCCTCTAATTTGTGTCCATCAAATATAGTTCAATTTGTCCAAGAAAATGTCCATCATATTTATTTACTTATATAACTATATAAATAAATAATTAACCATAACTTTATAAATAATTATATAAATTATCCATTGCTTGTAAATTCTTAAATAAAACATGTCTTTATATTTTAAATATCATATTTACCATGAACAAGTATTTCTTGAGTTTATATAAACTTGTAATATTTTATAAACGTGTATAAAATATAACTAGGTGATTATTAACCATATAACAATTATATAAATTATGAAATGAATACTTTGAAGAGATTAGGGTTTATAGAAGACCTTAATATGATGAGTAAAGATGATATAAACAATCAAACCCCAAGTATTAACCCTAAATACTTGATATAAAACCCTAACTTTCACTTGAAAACCCTAAATCTTTCACTCGTATAAACCCTTATAATCACTCAACCAAGCTTCCAATACCCTTTGTAACATCTTAGATATGATTTATATCAACCCTAGTATGCTTGTATTACTTGAGAAATAAAAAATATGAAATGTATGAGGGTGTATGTTTGAACCGTGTCTAGACTTTCCATTGTACATTTAGCTATAAGCATTTGCCAATGTAGCAGCACTATCACAGCGGATAGAAATAGGTGCTATAGGTTTAGACCACAAGGGAATCTCAAGGATCAGGTTTCTCAACCATTCAGCCTCCTCACTAGCATCTGCTAAAGCCATAAATTCAGATTCCATTGTTGAATCAGTGATGCAAGTTTGTTTCTTAGAAGCCCAAGAAATTGCACCTCCAAAAAGCAGGATTACCCAGCCACTGGTAGATGAATTGTCTTCTGTATTGCTGATCCAGCTTGCATCAATGTATCCTTCTAAAACCAAATGATAACCATTATAGGTCAAACTATAGTCTATGGGTTTCTTCAAGTACTTCAGTACCCGCTGAATTGCTTGCCAGTGCTGAGTACCAGGATTACTAGTATACCTGCTTAGTTTACCCACTGCAAAAGCAATATCAGGCCTTGTACATGTTATGACATACATTAGGCAGCCAATCACCCTAGAATACTTAAGTTGAGATATAGCGTGACCATTATTGGGCATAGGCTTTTCACTTGTATCTATAGGAGTACTCACTGGAGTGCAATCAAAGTAATTAATTTTTTTTAGTACCTTCTCAATATAGTAAGACTGAGAAATTTCTATCCTGTTACTTTCATGTTTAATCCTTATACCTAAGATAACATCAGCCTCCCTCATGTCCTTCATAGAGAACCTTTATGATAAGAATTCCTTTATCAGGTCAACTAGAACTTGGTCAGTGCCAAAGATCAGCATATCATCAACATATATGTAAATGATGACTCCTTTATGAATTTCATCAAATTTGCTATATACACATTTGTTAGCTTGGTTAAGTAAATAACCATTAGACAAAACCATTTCATCAAACTTTTGATGCCATTACTTAGGTGCCTACTTCACTCCATAAAAAGACATAATCGGTTTACACATCTTGTTTTCATTGCCATACATAATGAAGCCCTGATATTGGTTCATATAAACCTCCTCTTCCAGTTCACCATTTAAGAATGTTGTCTTCACAACCATCTAATGAATAATCAGATTATGAATTGATGTCATAGCAATCAACAGTCTTATGGTACTAATACGGTGCCACTGGAGCATAAGTATCAAAGTAGTCTATCCCTGTCATGCCTTGAACTTTTTAATAGTTTTATCTACCTTTAGTTTTCTTTTGAAGATCCATTTACAACCAAGAGGTTTGCAACCCGGAGGTAGATCAGCCAGCACCCAAGTGTTGTTGCCCATGATAGAATCCATCTCATCATTGATTGCTTCTTTCCATAATGCAACATCCTGAGACTTTATTGCTTCATCAAATGTTTTGGGTTCATCTTCAACATTAAAGCAATAGGAGTGTTGGTTAGAGACCTTATCCCTTGTTCCTTTAATTAAATATAATTGAAATTCATGTCTAAAATTCTTTGTAGTCATATTCTTATTGCTTTTTCTAAGCTCGAGTCCAGGTTGTTCAACAACCTCTTCAACAACCTCTTCAGGGACCACTGAACCACCAATGTCTTCAGTTCCATTAGGAATCCTGAGACTTGGTCTAGGGAATGAATAGAATCTATTCTCATAAAAAATATCATCCCTTGATTCAATTATTAAGTTAATTAAAACTGATTCATTAGGTTCAATTACATAGAACCTAAAAGCCTTGGAATGCTCAGCATATCTAATAAAGATGCATTCAATTTCTATTTCACCCAAAGTTTTTAGCTTTGGATCAGGGAGTCTTACAATTGCCCTACAACCCCAAACCCTGAGGTAGTTTAGGTTTGGTTTTCTTTTAGTCTAGAGTTCATAAGGGGTAATCATGTTTCTTTTATTGGGAACCCTATTTAAATAGCAAGCTATTAACATAGCTTCACCCTAGAACCCTTGACTCGGTCCTAAGTAGGACAATATGGAATTAACCATTTTTTTCAGTACTCTATTTTTTTAGATATACCATTTTAATGTGGAGTATAAGGAGCACTTGTTTCATGGATAATACTAACAGACTGAAAATACAGTGTATTCACCTCCCTTATCAGTCCTGAATCTTTTGATCAGAGACCATTATTGTAATTCAACTTCAGTTTTAAATACTTTAAATTTATTTAATGCCTCATCCTTAGTATGTGATAAATAAACATAACAGAACCTTGAAGCGTCATCAATAAATGTCACAAGGTACTTTTTGTTTCCCAGTGAGAGAGTGGCATGCAGAATACATAAATCACTGTGGATCAGCTCTAAAACTTCAGTTTCACGTTTTACATTTGAAATGGTTTCTTAGTTATTTTGGTCAACATGCAAGTTTTACATTTTTCAGTGTCCATGTCAAAAGTTTTACACTTTTCAAGTTGACATAAAGGTTGAAGCAGTATTATCATTAACAATATTAAGTCTAAACATTTGATTACTTAAATAACCAAAACCAATAAACACACCATGTTTGGATAAAACAAATTTATTAGATTCAATTACTTGTTTATATCCACAATTGTTCAAAATACTACTAGAAACCAAATTCTTCCACATATTAGGAACATGCAAAACATTAAACAAAGAAACAATCTTTCCAAAACTAAATCTAAGATCTACACAACCACGTCCATGCACCAGGGTTGTTGACTCATTTCCCATGTGAAGAATATATCCATCATTCAGTGACTCATAGGTCTTGAACTAGCATCTATCTTTACACACACGCACAGTTGCTCCTGAGTTAACCCACCACACAACATCATCATCTTGCACAAAATAAGCATCAGATATATATATGTAACATCATAAACCTAGAGAGATTTATTAAACATATTCTAACCTTTCAGTGAGTTAGTAGAACCGTGCACTGAACCATTTGTGCCAGAACTATTGGCTTTGTTGCTAACTTTTCCACCTTTGCAATCTTTTTTCAAGTGTCCAGGTTTCCTACACTTCCAACAAGTCACTTTAGGTTTCTTGTTAGGATTAGCTTTGGTGTCATGATGCTTATGTTTACCCTTGTTGTCATTGTACCTAAAGGAGTTGTTATGCTCCATCATATTGACAACTAAAGGACTAACAAAATTGTTGCCCTTTAGCTTGTCATTATCCTGCACCCTGAAGGACTCCTCAATGCACATATGACTGCCCAACTCAACAAGAGTTAATTCCTCCTTTTGATGTTTCAAGTGTGTGCTTAAAATCTTTCCAAGAAGGAGGAAGTTTGTCAATGATACAAGAGACTTGAATGGTCTCATCCATGTTCATTTTATGTTGTGTAAATATTTCAAGTATACCAAGAAGTTCATTGTATTGTTCCATAACTGGTCTTGAATCAGTCATTTTGTAATTGGTGAAATTACTAATAAGGAACTTCTTACTTGATGCATCCTCAGCCATATATTTGGCCTCTAAGGAATCTTATAGTTCTTTGGAAGATTCAACATTTTGGAAAGCAAGAAGTGCATCTTCTTCTACCATCTCTTAAAGTCCACCTCTTTAAACTTGTTAATCTTGGCAAAGTTTAAAGCTATGTGTTTCATAGCAGCAGCAGTCATTGATTATCACAAAATAATCTTCTTTGATTGTTAGATGTTATGAGCCCAAAACAAGGTGAAGATAATCAATAACCTAGCTAATTACCAAAGATGGTTACCAGATATCACTTAAAGTCGTGTAATCACTTTCCAAAGAAGATTATTCGACCCTATGCCTGGGTTACACGAATACGTCATTGGGATAAAACCAAGTGTTTGTTCTTGTATTAGGCACAAATCAAGAACCCTTTGCTTTAAAGTGTTTATGTTTTATGTGTTCTGTCTCGTGCAATTGTGATCTCCTATTTATAGGAGAAATACTCAAAACCCAGTCAATAGAATTATGAGAGATTACAGGAGATATAATCTCTTCTATAATTAGACTTCGTGATTATAGGAATTAGTGGTTACATGACCAATTAAACGTGGTCATTAAATGCAGTCAAACTTGCCACTTTAATAGGTCAAAGTTGTTACAAGTCAGTTGAATTCATTCCAGCGAGGTCAATTCTTTAGCGTCCTGAACCATCAGCTAACTCACTGAAGAGTATACTCGCTGAACATTCAAACTGAAGAGAACCAGTGATGAGTTAACCCGTTGAGGATACATCATTTGATGAATTACTCCCTGATGGTATTTTTCAGCTTACTATTTAGGGAGTACACTCCGTACCTCCAATCTCATTACCTGGTATGAACTGAACTAACAATTGAACTAAATTTCAACAATATTTACAAACAATGATAAGACCAAAGATGTTTCAGTTATTTACTTTTTTGATGAAATTAGCTTAATGCTTATATTAAAATCTAGAGATTGAAGCTTTTATTTTCGAATGTTTTGGCAAGTAGCTAATGTTGAGTATTAAAATATTGATAAATGTTTTGGCAAGTAGCAGTGTTTCGAAATCTCAAACGACTCCTATTAGATATTAGCAGGGCACCCGCGCAATGCGGTGGCGGGTACCTTGTGACTATATTTTGCGATGAGCAAATGTTATTCGGTTAAACGTATTTTTAACAATAATTGTACAAATAAATAATAATAAAAATAAAAATAACTTTAGGCAATAACTATGCAAAGTATTTCATATCCACTATTATTTAAACTCACGGCCATCAACACCACCACCACTAGAAACCAAAATATCTGACACAACCATCATCTGAATATGCGAATCTAACTGGTTTGGTTATTTGGTGGTTTCAATCGGCTGTGTTTAGGTGTTTTGATGATGTTTAAGTGGTTGGGTGGTGTTAGCCTCAAAATATTAAGTTAAACAAGGATTCTTGATCTTTACTATATTTACGTTGTAATATGCTAGAAAGGGTAAACGGGCTTATTAGTCAATCTAATCTTGTACTAGTTTCGGGCTTAAGCCCAATGTGATCCCGAGCCAGAACCATGATCCAATACCCACGACCCAAAGAAAGCCTACTAAGGCCGGCCTAAGTGGAGTATAAATACCCCTTCTCCATACATAGAGAAGGGTTGGTTGTTCTTTTGCATTTCACATACACTTAGTGCAATCCACCATCTCTTACTCTCTCTTTACTTTCTCTCTCTAGTTCTTCCTCCTCTTTCTCTTATTAATTCGTGTACAAGGTATGAAGTGTAAGTGATTATTGGTTCCTACAATTGGCATCAAGAGCCTCGGGTGGGTTTAGTGTTATTGTGGTTCGTGCTTTGCCTATATCCGTAGCTTTCTGTAAGCTTTTTGGCCACGGCTTATTTTCCAAATAAGCTTATTGTGTCAAAAGTTTGTTAAATTCTTATTTACTATCATTTAGGATAAGCTAGGGATCAAAATAAGCAACACAACACACCTTTTTATGGAATAAAAGTGGTATTTTTTGTTTCATCTTTAAACCGTAGGTTTTAAGCCATTTTCAAATTATTTTAAGCATTTTTGTTGTTGTTTGTGATGATCAAGATGTACTTCCATGATATATGTACCTATTAGAAGCTTATTGAATAGCGGTTTATGCAATTTCCGGTCGCGGTTTATGTTTTATTCTTGTTCGAGTTTTATGTTTAAGGGATAGTCGCGGTTTATGTAAGTCACAGGTATAAGATATTCGTGGTTTATGTCATTTACAGGAAACAAACCTCTGCCCAAGTTTTTGCTTAGTCACGGTTTATGTAAATTCTTTTGGTCGCGGTTTATGATCAAAGGCTGGTCGTGGTTTATGTAAATTCTTTTGGTCGCGGTTTATGATCAAAGGTTGGTCGCGGTTTATGTAAATTCTTTTGGTCGCGGTTTATGATTAAAACTTGGTTGCGGTTTGCGTTTCAGAATCTAGGTCGCGGTTTGTGCATTTAATTCGTGGTTTTTGACACTGAAATAGAATAACAACCAAATTCGGTCCAGTCAATTTCGGTAATCTAATTTTGGTAAAAGGCAATTTCCTTACAAAACCAATTTCAGTAAAACACAAGATTGGACAATCATTAATTAAGGACTTCTAATTTTAACTTGGAATTAAAAGACAATTCATTCCTCTACAATAAACCTTAACAAAAAACAAATATTCATTCACGGTTTCTTCTTGATTTTGTAAAATCCCGTAAAAGTCGCTTCTTTTCTTGGTTTAAATCATAGATTTGTAAAATCCCGTGAATGTTAAATGAATTCATTTAACATCAACTATAATCACTTTACCTACTTAAGATCCTACAAATCATTTTCACTTCACAATTCACGTTAAAATGGAAACGAAAGATACTTTACCTTCGTGTTCGAATTCGAAAGAACAAAAAATGGAACAAATTCAAGACAAAGCGAAAAAGAGTTGCATGGTATCTTTTCGACTACTTCATTCACACCTCAAGCTTCTCTCAAACAACGACTTAAAAGGAACTCGAACCGAGTGTGGATTCTAACGCGCATTTGCGACACTCTTTGGTCAAGATGTTGAGACTTTTACAGACACAATGTTCCTAAACGTGGATTAACTAGAAAAGCAACTTGACAAAGAAGAATTTCAAGAGATTGGATCCATGGCTGCTTTTAAAGTACTCGAGACACAGTTTTAGAAGTTCATCAAGTCACAGACTTATTTGGATAATAAATGTGTTATAATGACACGCAAGTACTTTCTATAATACACTCAACTCGAGGTTCAAGAATTCCATGATACATTAATCCAACACATGGCTCTGTTAAGAAGTCGATTAACAAAAGAGCACTGCAAAGAGAGTATGACAGTAGGGTGAATGAAAGACAGATGCAGACAATAGAGGAAAAGGTTTATACGAGTAAAGCATTGGATGCTAGTTTGGTTGAAACATAAAGTTGTGTGACAGAGTAAGGAACGCAAGATACAAGCATCAGGTTAGGGAATGATGCACATGTTGATGATGCAGATATCAAACCCATATATGATGAAGAGCCAAAGACTGAGGTACCAATGACTGTTGATAATAATGTATTTGCTACAGGACAACATCATACTGAGCAACCTAAATTCAATAATGAAGGAAAGGTAGACCATGATGCTGAACAAAGTCATGACATACGTCATTTTCCTGCTAAATTAACTGATAACCAAACAACCGAACTCTCAAATCAATCTCTCGAGTCTGAGAACACTTATCTCAAAAAGACTGTTGCCTAGTTTCAAAAAGATTTTGCAAAACTTGAAGCACATTGTATTAATCTTGAACTACAACTGAAATACAATGTTTAAAAATTAGGGCAACAGAGTTAATTTTTGAAAGAGAAAAGTAATGAAGCCAAAGTTAAACGTGACATAGATGTAATTGAAACAATAAACATCGAATTGGAACATAAAGTGGCTAAATTACCTAAGGAAAATAAGACTTTGAAAAAGCATTACAAAGATCTGTATGATTCTATCAAAGTAACCAGAACTAAGACTATAGAACAAACAACTTATTTGATTGCTAAAAATGATGAATTCAAAGCTCAACTTCAGGAAAAAGGGTTTGCAATTGCAGCATTAAAAAATGAGTTAAGAAAATTAATAGGAAATAATGTGAATACTAAGTTTACAAAATCATCAATCTTGGGGAAACCAGTTTTACAACCACTCATAAACCAATTAGTTGTTTGAAAACCGACTACATTTAAGTCTGAACGAACTATAATTTCAAAACCATGGTTTGCCTCCCAAGTTGATGTGAATAACGATTTGTCAAAACCTGTCACTACAAATTATGTGAAGGCAAGAAGTATATTACTGATGGCACTTCCTAATGAACATCTAATGACATTTAATCAGTACAAGGATGCTAAGACTTTGTTTGCTGCTATACAAACAAGATTTGGTGGTAATGAAGCCACAAAGAAGACTCAGAAGACTTTTCTGAAGCAAATGTATGAGAACTTTAGTGCTCCAAGCACAGAGTTTCTTAACTCTATTTTTAACAGACTTCAGAATATTGTAAGTCAGCTGGCTATCTTGGGTGAAAATATTTCACAAGAAGATCTCAATTTGAAATTTTTAAGAAGTCTGCCTTCTGAGTGGAATACTCATATTGTGTTCTGGAGAAATAAACTTGATCTAGACACAATGAGCATTGATGATCTCTACAACAATTTCAAGATTGTTGAACAAGATGTTAAAAGAACTGCAAGCTCAAGCTCAAGCTCATAATGTGGCTTTTGTGTCATCCCCTAGCAGTACTAATGAAGTTAATACTGCTTATGAAGTTAGTACTATTAACACTCAAGTTAGCCCTGCTAGCACTCAAGTTAGCTGATCGATCCTTTTTGGTATAAATATATAAATACATAAAGATACTATAAATAATAGTAGAGATAAGTATTCCTTGAGGCTTTTGAAAAGGATTTCACTTTTAACCAAAGCGAAACCCACAAAAAACCTACCCGGGTCGTTTCCCGTCAAGGCGTGAATTTGAAAATCGAGTTTTGGTTTGATAATTTATGCTTGAATAATCACAAATTGGATTGGGTTTTCTAACTCTACGGGAAAAGGCAATTAAAAGGCAAGCTACACTAAAACGAAAGCAATTACGAAATTAAAAATGAAAACGGGAACGTAAAAACGCGACAAAAAAAATTAAATTATCAAAATTTAAACCTAAAATGATTTTTTTTAACTTTTAATAAACCCTAAGTGACTCAAATGTAAGAGCAAAGAAAACTAAACCAAAAGCGAAAGCAATTTAAGCTTGAAAACACGAAAAACGTTAACGGGATTCAATCCCGTTCTTTAAAAATTCAAATTTTAAAATTCTAACCCTACGAAAGCAAGTTTAATTTTTCTAAGTCCTAAATGATAAAAGAAAATTTAAAAAAAAAGAATTATATTTTTTTGACTTTTATTTTATTTTTTATGAATTAAAAACTGATTTAATGAAATTAAATGATTAAAAATACTAAAGTAGTTCCTAAAAATCTGAAAATTTTATGAAAACTACTTTGAACTATTTAGAAGCTAGGTAGAAGCTAGTGGAAAAAAAAATGTGCAACAGGCTTATTGTAAATAAGCTAAAAATAAGCTAAAATTGGCGAGATAAGCTAAAAGGGAAAATGGTTAAAGAAATTTAATTGTGTAGGTTATGAGCCAGATGGCGCCTGTGGACAAGGTGCTAATGGGTTTAGTTTGTTAGGTTGGATGTGTGTGTAGATATGATTAGATTGATGTTGAGGGGTGCCTATAGTTGAGATCACCAGGTGGCTATGGTGAGCGTGGTACTCCAATGGTGTGTGTCACATGCGGGCGCGTCGCTCAATATGGTCACCGTGCACCGAGGGTGGTCTATCGTCTTCTCTTGGTGCTAGGGACGGTGTGTGTGTGTGTTGTTTGGGACGTGTGTGTGCAAAGGGAGAGGTCATGGGTTCGACCCCCATGCCTCTCCTTTTTAAAAAAAACATTTTTTTTACTTTTTTTTAAAACTTATAAATTAAGCAAAACTAACAAACTTTAAGAAAGCAACTTTTTACAAAATTCTGAAATAAGCTGGTAAAAGGTAAATTAAGCTAACAGATTTGGTTTTTTACACTACAAGACTAGAAGCTAAAACTGTTTAGCTTTTTAAGCCACAACAAGCATAAGAAAGGCAAACAAGCTGAAAGCATACCCTATTCGAGTCCTAATAAGCATAAGTGAACAAAAACAGGCAAAGGAAACAAGCAGAAAAGGTCTGAAAATCAATAAGCTTTTTGGATAAAAATATTACCCAAACAGCCTAAGAAGCACTTTTCTAGCTTATTTTTAAATTAGATGATGGTTCTTTATGGCTTAGCAGCTTATAGCTTTGAAAAGCTTATCCTATAGGCCGCAAGAATCAGCAATCAAAAAGTGGTTTGAACTTCAACTAAGCCATGAAAAATCCAATTGAAAAGGACTAGTTACACAGAATGCTAGCTTTTTGGTTTTTCTTTAAAAGACAAAATGACTATAAGCAAGCCTGAATTAAGCTAGTAATTAAAAGTTAAACTTCAAAATAAGTTGAAACAGATAAATTTAACACTACAAACTACTTTTACAAGAAATTTTAAATTCTAAAACTAACTTTAACTTATATAAATTTGTGATGGAAAAGTAGACTTTTTAAACTAGATGAAACTTGACAGATTGAAATCCAAAACTACAACCTTAAAGTATACTTTAACAAATTCTTTTCTACTGCATTTGAACTCTAAAAGGACACTACTCAAAGCCTCAAAAATAATCTTTTAAGCAAAGATCAAGTGTAAACAGTTAGAACAAATTTCAACTCATCAGATTTGAAAAACTTGTACAAGAACCCTTAAAACTTGATTTTAAAACTTAAAACTTATAGAAAATAACTTTTAGACTGAATTTGAGCATGACAAAAGTGACTTAATGACCCAAAGACAGCTAGGACCTATTTTGACTAGTTTTCAGCCCTTGACCCAAACACCCCTTTAAGTTTTTAAAATTCTACTTACAAGCTAAAACAGAACTTGAAAGGCTGATGTTAATGAAAACAGATGGAAGTTTAAACATTCTGAGGACATATAAGCAATCACCCTAGGAAAATAAGCACTTAACCATTAAGCTAAATCAAAAAGCTATCAAAACTTATTTTAGGACAGATTTAAGGAAAACTCAAAACAAACTAAACTAATCCATAAGCTAGACTAATTAAGCTACAACAAGACTTAATACACAATAATAAGCAGAGAACAAGCACTAATAAGCAGTTTTGAGACAGAATAAGCATATATTAATCAACAATAAACTGAATAAGCATCTAAATAAGCAGGAAAACAAAAGATAGGCTAAAAATTAAAGTTGAGACTTACAAGTGGTCCAAATGTTTTGTAAAGGTCCTAAATCTATCCTAACCCCCTAGTCCATGTTCTGAATTAGCTTTTTACCCAAGGATCCATCCATTTTTGATCCTTCATCCATTAGCAGCATATAAAACATCACCAAATCTAAACCAAACAGCCAAGTTACTTTTGAAAGAGATTTACAATGGAACAATAAAAGAGAATTGAGAATAGTGACTTATAACAACTCTGAGATTAAAACAAAATTTAAAGAGAGCTTATGAAATTAACTGAAACTTTTATTAAGAGCTTAAAATTGTTACAAGGCTTTTAAAATTTAAATGACAGAAAATTTAGATTGACATTAAATTAAAATTACACTACTCCTACCCTAAATTACACTAGATAAATTTTACAAAGGAAAACCTAAACTATTTATATAAAAGCTAAAACTGTAGGGTCTTCCCTTTGTGCTTGTTGTGTGAGAGCTTCAAGTCTTCATCTAAGCCATCCAATTTGAGTGTCCTCCAAGCCAATTGATCTAAACCCTTCATTCTTTGTCTTTGTCTTATCAATGAATCACAAATAAGAGGATTGCCAGCGTGTGTTTGTTGTTTTATGGTGTGGGGTTTGGGTTTAATTTTGTCGTGTTGCAGGGAAGTAAATTGACTGATGAGGGAGATGATGAATAGTGCTTAGGGCGGGAATTGGTTTATGGTTTGATTTGTGTCGTAGTTGGCCCCTGAGTTTGGTATTTGTTTGCACAGTTAGTCCTTAAAGGACTAACAACGTTAGTCCTTAAGGACTAACAATGTAAAGGGTATAGGGGTGATGGGTTAACGGGTGTTAAATGTTTTAATTGTGGTTAGTTGGGACCTAGGTTTTAATTTTGGCCGATATACATAAAAGGGATTTGGGTTATTTTAAAGGGTTTAAATGGTTTAAGGCTTATAAGTGTGTAGTGGGCTGACTTTGACTTTGACTTTTTGACTTTGCTTTTTCCGCTCTTTCTAATTCCGTGCTCGATATTATCGTTTTGGCTTTGTTTTTTGTCCTTTTGTCGGATATCCGTTTCTTGCACAATATAAGTGAAACCATACAAATACAATGTATTTTTGGTACGTTTTTGGTCATTTAAGTTCGGTTTTAATGGAAAATGGTATGTGTAATTAAGCACATACCAAAATCCCCCATACTAAATTATTGTCGTGTCCTCACGAATTGCTAATAAGTATAACACATAAGAAAACTAAGACCCTTAATCCCCCTCGACTAATAACCTTGAAAAGTAGCTAAGTGTTCATCAAAGGGAATGAAAGAATCAATAGCTTCGAAAAGCACCGTTTTAACCATTTAAATATATACACTTATTCCTACACATATTTTATATTTTTCCTTTTTCTCATTTTTGTACTTTTTTCTTTTTAAGCAACTAACTAACATGTTTGACTTTTGTTATTTTCATAAACTTTTTTCCGGTCATAAAAACAAGAAGCATTGTCATCCTTAAAAGCTCAAAAAGATAAATTCATCGTCCCTGACTTTTCACTTGTCCCAAACCAAGCTTAAAAACGAAATCACCGTTAAATATAAGTTAAGATGCTAACACTACTCATATTTGTAACTTGTGAACTTTTCACTTCCGACCAAAATAAAAAATTAATTGTTATAATCTAAGGTGAATGTGCCCATTTCAATTTCACCATGGATCAACTTTTTGCAAATTTCTATGCTTCTGTTTTCCACCCGAGAAGTAATGAGTTTGAAGGCGAGATCATCCCCATGTAGCGACTTTCGTCTCGGCCACATCCCAACCTTCGGCTAAGTGACCAGGCTATTGACACCCTACAAGACATATCGGGACTCACGACCTTCGATTTCATAAAAACGTCTTAGTTTCCGTTCTAATAATAGCTTTATTTAGAAAAACCACAATTAAAATGAAATAGTCTTAGTTCACAAAGCATATTTAAATTAAGAAAAAGAGATTTCCCTAAATTTATTAATTCACTTTTAACTATACTTAAATAATTACACAGTCCATTAATTAAATGAAATCCTCGACTTTTAGAAGGCATGCAACATCGATTATGAGCGGACAAGAAGGCAGTAAACGTTGATCAGTCCGGATAATTACTATGTGGCATTATTAAATGACTGCAATATCGTTGTGAGCCAGCAAGATGCAGTAAACTTTTATTAGCCCACAGTTTATAATTATTACTCATTTTTTCATATTTTACCAATATATAGAGAAAATTTCATTTTAGAAAATTTAAATATAAATTTGAACTAAAATTATTGATATCATCCATACTTCAAAATGATTGATTTAATTTTAATTTTCGAAAGAGCACTATTTATTAGTCCGGTTTAAGAGGAGCTTATGAAAAAAGCACAAACTAAACTTATGAGCTCTTAAGATTTCCAACTAATCCTTGTTTAGCATCTAACTCATAATTAACTCTATTATTTTCGTTCTTCGCAAATTTAAAATCTTTAATAAAAAGATACGCGAATGCTTAGTCTAAAAGTTAAGGAACAAGCTAGAGCTCAACACGCTCGATCGAGTCAAAATTTATTCTTATTCTACCCAGCAGGAAAGTCAAAATTGTGACAAAACACTTATTTTGTTTTTGAAAATTTTTAAAATTTTTCATTTTTTTGGTATTTTGGTGGTAAAAACGGGATTACGTGAAAACAACGACTGCAGGCACAATCAAATCGATAGATCCCCCCATACTAGAACTAAACATTGTCCTCAATGTTTTAAGAAGGGTCTCTACGCAAATCCTAAGCCGTTTATTAAGTATGCTTAAAGATAAACGTTAGTCGATAAGATTTGGATATTAGATTCCCAAAATGAAGCTGAGGATGTGAAGCTCGAGTGAACGAAGGACAAAAACCGCGAGCACGAGAGGCTTCAAACATCCGGGACAATCCTGGACAATCATCACAAAAACACAAGCACACGAGAATGGAAGAGGCACACCTCCTCACGTCACAAAACACTTATTCATTACTACTACTAATATTAGGATAAGCATGGGTTGCCACCCACGAAGCGCTTATTTTTGTTAACCGAGTCTTGAGCATGACTCGATCCCCTATACTTGAGCAGGTCAAGGAGGATAGAAATGGAGAAATGAGACATCCAAGATAGGAATGTCCTCTCCATAGATCAACATTGGGCTTTCAGAAAAAAGCTGGAAAGCTTTAAAGCCCCAATAAGATAAGAAATGAGGAGATTTCTCCTCATTTGAAGCAAGGGTGGGTTGGATGGGTAAAAGTCTAGGCATAAGAACACGATGTTCTGAAATGTTACCCACCACTTTGGTAATCAAAAGTCCCGTATCGGGCTCAAAGTAAATTCCATCATCCGGCGGTTTCGCAGGAGGACGAGGAGATGATGGAATATTAAAATGAAATGACTCATTTTCAGGAAGTGAAGGGGAATCATTGCTAAGAAATTCTTCAAGGAAAAGGATATCCCTTTCAGAGTCATAGTCATCATTCTCAATGCCCAGTGGCATCGAGTCATCCAGAGTAAGAAATAAATCGATCTCCTCCATAAGAGAGTCATTATCCCCGACGGGGATAGGAGATGGAGAGAAAGACTCGATAGAATTTTCTACATTAAGCTCTTTCGGAGGGCGAGGAGATGAATTGTCATAAAGCAATCTCTCAACTAATGAAATTTCACCCTTCGATCATAGGTTTGTCATCATCAATTCCTGGTGAATTGATGTGAGAAAAGTAGTTCATCGGCGAACTCATCAAGAAGAGAATCAATCTTAGAAGAAGAATCAATCGAAGTATTTTAATTAAGCAAAGATTCTATAAGATTGGATTCGGCATCAAATGAATCAATTCCCGAGGGAATTGAATCGATACTATCTAACACCTCATCATCAATTTGATCTACCTTCGTAGAAATGATTTCTTCATCAAGATCAAAAAGAGGATTAGAGAAAATTTTAAAATTTTCCATTGGAACGTCCTCCCCAGAAAATGACTCGTCATCACTCGAGGTAAAATCATCATCGATATCGAAGAGAGGGTTAGAGAAAGTAAGATGACTCTTTGGAGAATCATCACAAAGCGGCAAATCACACTCACCGTCGGATAAATCCTCAGACTCACTTGGGATTTGGACAAGGTTCTCGACACTAGACTTTATTAATTCGTCCGATTCCGTTGCCGGAATAGTGTCAAGATGCTCATCCTCCATTATGAGAGAGTCCGTAATCATCATAGCAAATGGGAATCTTTCAATATCGAGCTTTAGCCGCTAGCTCCTCTGCAATTCGCTTTTCTTCTTCCTCCTTCTTTTGCCGAATACTTTCACTCCAAGCTTGAAAAGCAATTCGTAAATTTTTCATACTTTCTTCAAGAGGAGTTTGATCAATGACTGGAAGTTGCTGGGGTAGAAATTGGTCAAAACCAAAAGAATTAGAATTATAGTAAAAAATTTGCTCATGATAATAATCTTCATTCTTTGGTTAACATTGGAAAGTTTCATGAGGCCCCCGGCAATTTTCACAACAAGGATATTGTTGTTGAAAATTTTGAAAATGTTGTGGTTGTGGAGGGTGGTTTGCAAAACTTAGAGAATCGTTAGAAGAGTACGGAGTTGAAAAATTGATTGGTGTTCCATTTCTAACGGTACAATAAAAACAAACACCATCATATTCATTACAACCACATTGTTGGCACGTACCAAAAAGACATTGTTGTTGCAAAATTTGTAAATTTTGTAGGATCTCATTAAGGTTTTGATTGTAGCATGGTTCTGGATTAGAGATAATCGGAATTTACGGTGGACAATTGTAACCATAATGAGCATCGTTCCCACAAGACTCACAAGTACATCGTTGACAAAAGATATCGTTTAACGAATCACCGCACCCGTAACAACAATTTTGGGTGATTTGTGGAGGACTTTGTGAAAAAATTTGTATAAAATTTTCACTAAGGTTTTGATGGTGGGTAATTTGTTCATTAGGTGTGTCAACAAAGTTAGTATTATAATGGATGACTCGGAGGAGTGAGTTTGGATTTGTTGAAGTGGGTTGTCATTTTCATCACAACTTGTAAAACAAACTTCATCCAAATACTTTCTTACAA
>BQNB010074121.1:0-25745 GCA_026074375.1 Tanacetum coccineum
TTAGTGAACTAATATTCTTGTAAAACCATATCTAACAATTAGATATTCATAAGCATTAGTTAAGGTTTCTGTCATTAAGAATTAAAGTTTTGTTATTATAAAAGTCTACAATATATAAAATAAAAACTGTGAATAGCTTAGGAGCTATAATCCTTATCTTATTAATGCATATGCATGTTAAGTTTGGTTAAAAGAAACTGTTGATATAAAAGTTAAGTCGGGTCTTACTTGGTCCGAATAGGCAGCTATTCGGGTATATAGAGCCTTATTCTTGTATCAAGTGAACTTGTTTAGAGAACCCTGCACAAGGAAACAAACACCGTTAACCTTATCGTGGGAGCGGATCCCACGATTAGACTCCGGCGTGAGAGTAAGTATAGGATTCAGAGAGAGTAATTGAATGTGTTTAGGGTTTGTAAGATACTTGTATTGATGATAATCACGTTCCTTTTATAGGCTAGATACTCTTTAAGGTTTCCATAACTTTCGGCCTAAGTCGCTGCCGATATTGTAGGGATTCGGAGTTATCTTTGATGATTTAAATAAGTAAAGCATATCTCTTATCTAATTAGGTTACCCTTAAAGATATTTTGTGAAGATACCGCGGTTGCGGGTAGCGTGTCGGTAGCCGCAACCCGCTGGCCCAAGTAGCTGTGACCGCGGTGCTGGGCCGGAGGTCCAGTATTAGCCACCAAGCCCATAATAGTGTGTGTGGGCCGGGTCGGTCCATACTATACGTCATCATGTCCCCCTAGTCTAGGAGACGTGGCCGTGGCCGGGATCGCAGTTACGATTCCTAGACTGCAAATACCTCGAACCTTTCTGGAAACGCGCAGCCTTTTAAACTATAAGTCGAGTCAAGTAGCCTAATAATAGGGCTCGTCTACTAAGGAACGGCGAAAATGGCTGAGTGATGGGACATGTGGACCCATAGCCGTTTCACCTACCTCCCAATCTCAGCCATCCAAAACGTAAGTAGGGACACGTGTCCATCATCCAACAGTGTACAACTGTCGAGGACATAGTATAAATAGGAGCAGCGATGACTGTTTATTTTGACAGAGTTTATAAATCAAAACCACCATATTCACACACACAGCCGCACACGTTACGTATTCCCACGGATTTTCGCCACACCAGATTAGTACATAGCGCCCATTCGTTAAACTGATTAAAAATGGTTAGGGATACAATACAACTCGAGACCGCCGTGTCAACCATCTCCCAAGAGTATCTGCTGGAGTTTACCTCCGAGTATGGCATAACAGAGGATTTGCATCCGGAATTGCCTGGTCCAGGAGACAGGATCATGGATTTTCTGGAGGGCAAAGTCGGCGTGTACACCAAATTCTTTGAGTTTGCCAACTTTTGCATCCCCATATCATAATTTCTTTTTGATATTCTTGGTCATTATCAAATTCACTTGTCACAACTGTCCATTATAGGTGCAGCCAAAGTCAGTCATTTCAAAATCAATTGTCGCTTCCTAAACATAATTCCCTCTTTGAATCTGTTTCGTGTTTTTTACGTGCCTTCTTTTAACTCAGGGTGGATGTCATTTAGCAAACGTCCAGGAAAAAACACCCTGCAGTGTTATACCAAACCCCTAGATTCCCTGAAGAATTAGAACAACCGGTTTTTTTGGGTGGACGAGAGAGTATTTCCTACCGTCGTGGACTGGCGTATAAACGCTCCCAAGGATGAGATGCCAGTGGAGGGCTCGTACTCCGTAGAGGACGTTGCAATATTGAACACACAGCGTACTCCCATCCAAAAACAACCAAATCCCCCGTTGTGTTTAGTAGGATTGAGCCGGAGATACTTCTTGGGGGACGATGTGTATCCCACATTCCTTTATGACGATGACCGAGGTGGGTGTTATTAAACTTATTTTTTTGTATATGCATGAAAACATACTAACTATTCCGTTTGAATGCAGATATGGATTTGTTTAATTTGATCAAAGCTCCTGACCCTACTAAGGTGAAGACTGGCACCCGTCCTCGTGCTGCTCATGAGGTGCCACTCTTAACTGCCATCGTGATCCGTATGATAGATATGGAGGATCCGGCCACGGCAACCGAGTCTTCTGGGACACCGTCCGCTATAGAGAAGTCACCGCTAGATTTTGACAATGAAAACCCATCGCAAAAAATTACTGAGAGTGACGACCCAGAAGACCAATTCTAGGAGACAGTGGCCCCTGAGATCCTTCCCCCAGGAAATATGTCTGCCACGGGGGCCGCTCCAGAAGTAAGCCTAGAGGAGGAGGTTGTTGCCATGGGACCCCGCTTGAGCAAAAAGCGCCGTGAAAGGGGTAATGATGGGGCTGATGCGAATGCACCACCCAAGATGCTAAGGAAAGATCATGCTACCTCCCGTCCAACACAGAGTATCCTTGGAGGAAAATCCCTTGCCTCAATGGGAGTAGAGCCGGTCTCTACCTCTTCCGTACCTGCTCCGCAGGAGACTCCTGCCAATGTGAGTGATCTGAACCCGTTATCTTATGCGAAGCTGCGGTCAATCCCTGAGTGGGATATTGCCCATTAAGTGATTCGTTCCAATGTCTATCTCATTTGATTTTCTTTACTCCTTTGTTTTTCACATGCTAACAGACCGTATATCTTTTTTGTCATTACTGCAAATCTTCCAAGGGAGCGATCGTCGCGAGAGATCCAGATTCTGAGAAGTCTTCTTCCTTCACCTCCCTCGCTGGGTCACAAGGCAGTATATATCAGCCGGGATTGGGTGTAACCAACAACTGCCGCTTGGACACCTCGAATGCATGTCAGGACGTGGTGGACCATATAGTATCGCCGGGGTATTTTTCGAAGTTGCGCCACTTTCCCAATGATGAGTTTTTGAGCCAATATAATATAAACCTGGCGCGGCAAGTGGCTATGGGCTCCCAACCGAGGTTGAGGTTTGAGCAAGAAGTCAGACTGCAGAAGAGAGTCACAGAAAAAATAGCCAAACGTGAGCAGAGGATCCAGGCGAGGGAGGAAGAGATAAAGAAGCTTGATCAAGAGATCAAATCCCTTAGGGCTGTGGATTCGGAAGTACAGGGTCTCCGTAATCAGACAAGCAATTTGAAGACTTTGCTTGAGGCTGAGGCGGACATGAAAAAAGTCGCAGAGGCTAAGAATGCTGATCTAAGCAAGGAATTGGAAAGCCTTCGTACCCAGTTCTCAGACCTCCAAGTTGATAACAATCAGTTGTCTCAGCAGGTGTCCGACCTTCAAGCACAGGTTACGGGCGAGGAAAAAATGAAAGTCGTTTTTGAGGAGTTCAAGAAATATGAGGATGAACGGGTGAGTTCTCGGTGTGCGGAAATGAATGCAAGGTTGGATGCTCTGAGTATAGACTTTGATGAGGAGCTGTACCCTCGTATGCTAACAGCGATCGCGGGTCGCCGATGGGTGATAGGGCACGGTTTGCGCTTAGCGTTTATGAAGTGTGCTGAATCTATAGAGATAAGGCAAGCGTTTGCTAATGTTGTGTCCGCAGGGCTTGCCAAAGGTATGAGCAAAGGCCTGAAATATGGATTTGAGCACGAAAAGGCCGGTCGTAACCTAGCGGATGTCGAGGCATATGACCCGGAGGCTAGTAACATATTAGTCAAAGCCCTCCAAGACTTAAAAGAGCTGAAATATCCAATGATAGACCAACTAGAGAAGTTTGAGGATGCCTCCATGGAGTTAATCATGGCATCTCTTTATTTAGAGAGTGATACCGGGAAGGATGCCCCTCAGTGGATCCGTGATCTCCGTCCAAGCTCCTTCCAACTAAAGATCCTCATATACCCTGTGGTACGTGCTCCAGAAGACCCTGTGGCCATTAAAGAAGAGGTACCATTGGAGGATGATATTGCGGCGAATATAAGTCGGGCGGAGAAGAAAAAGAAGTGCATAGTGGTTTGTCGCACTAACGGGATAGGTTCCACGCACCATGCCAGGTCTGACGGTATCCTTGTATCAGTTCCTACCGTTGTTCCTCAGGGTCTTGCCATTTTGCTCACGGATGCTGGTACGCAAACTCAGGGATCTGAAGACGAGGCATCTCCAAGATTGCTTAGGTCCAAGTCTCTACCGCCCATGTATAACCTAGTTTGGCCATAGTATCGCCTGTGGTACTTAGACAAAATTTTGTATGTAATATATGCACGGGTATCCGTGACTAACAATGTATTTTACTAACTCCTAATATATGCTGTATATACCCGTAGTTGTATTGTTTTACGTGCTCTGTGGGAGTCTTTTCATAAGTACCTAGCGTCTTAGGTGCACGTAACATAAGGATACAGAATCCGTGGCCGCTGGGGTTGCAACCCTCTTACACGGCAAGCAATTATTATGGTACTTATCCTTTAAATATCCGAAGATATCCATCATATTGATTATGCATTATACAGAATAACAAGTGATTAATATTAAATAAGATTTAATCGGGAAATTTTCTCATAAAGAAGTCGTTGGGCAGCTAGACCCGCGGAGTTTTATTAATAACTTGAAAACAAAAGGTAGAATACATGGATTACTTTATTAAAAATCCTAAACAAAAGAATAAATAAGATGGACTTATCCATGTCGTAACTTAAAGGTAACATTTCTTGAGATTGACAATGTTCCATGTCCGCGGAAGGACCGCGCCATCCACAGATCTTAGCCTGTACTCTCCGTATCCAAGTGCTTCTGTGACCTCATAAGGTCCTTCCCACTTTGGACCGAGTTTCCCTCCATCTACAGCATGAATGGCGTCGTTACCGCGGTAGACGAAATCTCTTGGCCTGAAAGTAACACCACGGACCCTGCATTGTAATGCTTTATCATTTTTGATTTGGCCTTAGCTTCCCGAATTGCTGCACGTTCATGTCATTCCTCTAGTAAGTCCAAATTTAGTCGTAGCTCCTCATCGTTATGTGGGGCGTCCACTACCGCGGTGCTGTACGTTAGCATTCCGATCTCCGCGGGTATGCCAGCTTCTGTTCCGTAGGTCAAGGAGAAAGGGGTATCACCGTGGCTTGACTTAATCATTGTGCGATGGGCCCAAAGGACATGGGGGAGTTCTTCTATCCAATTCTTGTTTCCTTCGCCCAGACGGGCCTTGATTCCTTCACCCAAGCTCCAGTTTGCCCTTTCTACGAGTCCATTGGTCTGTGGATGCTTCACTGAAGCAAATCGTTGCGTGATGTTTAACTTTTCACACCAATCTTTGAACGAATTATCACTGAATTGTTTACCGTTGTTCGAGACTATATCTCCTGGGAGGCCGAAGCGGCATACGATGTTGTCTCACATGAATTTTTTCACCTAATTGCCGGTGATAGTGGCAACGACTTTCGCTTTAATCCCCTTCGTGAAATAATCCATAGCAACTATCAAGAATTTAACCTTTCCTGGTCCCACCGGGAAAGGACCAGCTATGTCCATTCCCCACTTGTAAAATGGCCATGAAGCCGTGATTGGGGTTAGCGTCTGTTGGGGGTGTCTTGGCACAGGACGATGTATTTGGCAATCGTTACATGTGCGTATCATATCCCGTGTGTCCTGATGCATGGTTGGCTAATAGTATCCCAATCGCATGGCTTTAGCCACCACGGACCTTGGTCCTGCATGCATGTTGCACGATCCCTCGTATATCTCTCGGATCACATAATCCGCTTGGAGTGGTCCAACAGACCTTAGCTACGGATTTAGGAATGACCGCTTGTAGAGGACTCCTTCTAATAATTCGTACTGTCTGGCTTTGATACGAAGTTTGCTTGCCTCCTTTCTATCACCAGGAAGGGTCCCATCTTTCAGGTACTCCATTATCGGGGTCATCCATGTTGGTCCCTCTTCTTCCACCACGGTCGCCACTTCCTCCTCTTGTACGGACTTTTCGTTTAGTATTTCAACCAAGACCTGTTTTGATAGGTGTACAAAGCTGGTTGACACAATTTAGCTCAGGGCATCTGCCTTCTTGTTCGTGCTTCTAGGGACTTGACTTATGGAAAAGTTAGCGAAGCCACTGATTAGGCTTTTGGCCTTCTCAATGTACTTGACTATATTTCTTCCTTGTCGACGTATGTCCCTAGGATTTAGTTTGCTACCAGTTTGGAGTCTGCGCTTACTTGCACATTACGCACACCCATCTGCGCTGATATCCGAAGGCCAGCTATCAGTGCCTCATACTCTGCCTTATTGTTAGAAGCGGTAAACAGGAACCTTAGTGTGTAGGTGAATTTCGTTCCTTCCGGCCTTGTCAGTATTAAGCCAGCGCCTGATCCATCTACACATGATGATCCATCTATGAATAGTGTCTACGGCTCCTGTAGGGTTTCCACAACTGATGTGTCTAGCGGATTTTTGTCCCGCTTCTCTACAAGGAAGTCCGCCAGGATCTGTCCTTTCACCGACGTTCTTGGCCGGTATGTGATATTGTGTTCCTCCAGCATGACGCTTTATTTTTGTAATCGTCCTGCCACGTCGGGACGTGAAATTATTTGTTTAATCGGTTGGTCTGTAATAACCGCAATGGGATGCGCTTGGAAATACCTCCAGAGCCTCTTGGCGACAAAAACCAGTGATAGAACTAGCTTTTTCATTGGGGTATAGTTTAGTTCGGGGCCCTGCAATACGCGGCTTACAAAGTAGACTGGCGTCTGAACCGTGCCTCTTTCGGTCATCAACACCGCACTAATAGCACCGTTAGAGGCGGACAGGTACACAATCAGTTCTTCCTTTGGTTTGGTTGCTACTAGTAGGGGTAGCTCCGACAAATGCTGTTTTAATTGCTTGAAGGCCTGTTTCGCTTCTGGTGTCCAATGGAAGTCACTTTTTTTAATGCACTTTTTCAAGGTTTTAAATAGCGGCATGGACTTTTCTGCTGATTTGGAGAGGAACCTATTCAGACTAGCCAACTTCCCGTTGAGGCTATGGACCTCTTTGATTATTCGTGGGGACGAGAGTTGTAGCACTGTTTTTGTTTTGCTAGGGCACGGTTTTATCCTTTCCGGGGTAATCATATACCCCAAGAACATTCCTTCCACTCCCCAAACTTACATTTTTTAGGGTTGAGCTTCATGTTGATTTTTCGTAGCGTACGGAATGTTTCATCGATGTCTCTTAGCATTTCTGCCTCGATGTGACTCTTAATAACCAAGTCGTTAACGTAAACTTCTATGTTCCGACCAACTTGGTTGTCAAAAGCTTTGTCTACCAGCCGCTGGTACGTGGCGCCAGCATTCTTGAGACCAAAAGGCATTTTTGTATAACAATATACCCCTTGGCTGGTGTGGAAAGCTGTTTTCTCCTCATCTGACTCTGCCATCTGTATCTGGTGATAGCCTTTGTAAGCGTCCAAGAAACACTTAAAGGGGTGGCCGTAGAGAGACTTTACTTTCCAGTCTATTTCTGGAAGGGGGTAACAATCCTGCGGACAGGCCATATTTAAGTCCGTGAAATCCACGCACATCCGCCAACTAACGTCGTGTTTTTTCACCATGACTGGATTGGACAGCCAGTCATGGTAATAGACTTCTCGCATAATTCCCGCCTATACTAGTTTCTGTACCTCCGCTTGGATAGCTTTCGCGCGCTCCGGGGCTTGGCCCCTTTTTTTCTGTCGAACAGGCGAATATCCTTCCCGGATATTGAGCCGATGTTCGGCTACTGATGGCTGTACTCTTATCATATCTGACGGCTGCTATGCGAATATATCCAAGTTTTCCTTTAGGAGTGAGCACAATTCCGTGCGTCCTTTTGCGGACAGGGTCCTTCCGATTGCCACTTCTTGATCAGGGAAATTCGGATGTGGAGCTACCTTAAAATTTTCATGATGGACTCCGGCCTCTATTGGTATCTCCTTGGATGACGTGGCCACTGTGGCACACTCAGCGGGTATCAAGATAGTGCTACGGATAGTTACTATTCGTTCATCCGCTAGGAATTTAAGCATTCCGTGGGTGGTGGATGGTACCCTTTGGATTTCTCTTATTCCAGGTCTTCCAATGATACCATTGTACAGTGATAATGACCTCACGGTCATGAAATTCATCCATGCTTTTGTAGAATGATCTGCATCTCCTATCGTTACCAAAAGCCTAAGTTGTCCCAGCTGCCATATAGTTTCGCCACTAAAACCGGTTAACGATGTTGTTGTTGGGACCATTTGGCTCTTGATTTCCGGTCGAAACCGGTTGAAGCAGTGCTCGTAGAGTACTTCTGTTGAGGAACCCACGTCCACATACATGCGGTGAATCATGTGCCCGCCAGTTTCTGCTTCTATAACGAGCGGTCCTTCTGTCCCACTACTAATTGTCAGTGAAGGGAACGTAATTTCGCTGACACGTTCAAAGCTTTGAGTTACCTTCTGCCTTGTCACTCTGTGCCATGGTTGTATCATGTCGATTGCCATGGACTTATCCTTGGTTGTTACTTCCTTGTTTCCTGCCTTTGGTTGATCTCTCCCCTGCTTAATTTCTTTGATCAAGTGCGAGAGCTTGCCTGCTCGCACCAATTCTTCGATTTGCTTTTTTAGCTGCATACACTCGTCCGTACTGTGTCCTTTATCATTGTGGAAGTCGTAAAACTTGTTGCTACTTCTCTTCTCTACCGAGGTTACCATGGGTGGTGGCGGTTTAAACTTTCCTGTTTCAGTCGCGAGGATTTCTTTGGGTGTTCTTGTAAGGGGGTAAACCTGCTAGACCCCCGTCCTTCCCTTGGCTGACCTCAGAAGTCAGACCTCCGCTTTGAAGCGTGCCGCTTTGACTGCTCCTGTGCTCTCCATGATGTATGACCTTTCTTCTTGCCAGCGGCAGTGGCTTCTCCATGTATGAAGGAAGTGGTGGCAATCATCATTTCTTCCATGGTCTTTGAAACGTGTTCGTTAAGGCGCTTTGTCAATTATGGGTTATTAACCCCATGTATGAATCTGGAGATCCGCATGCACTCAGGAGCTCCCTTCATGCGTCCTGTTTCCACCTTAAATCGTTCCATGAATTCCTCGATGGTCTCTCCGTCCCTTTGCTTAATATTGTGTATTTCGACAGGATCTTTGACGTACTTCTTTTGCTGCATGAAGTACACTAAGAAGGATACTTTGAGATCCTTGTATCCGTCTATGCTCTCTGGAGGGAGTTCGTCGAACCATACCCTTGCGGCACCTATTAGGGTAGAATTGAACATGTGACACCATGTAGGCATTGCCCAGCGTTCCACCTGTGCCGTCGCTTGGAAATTTTTTACGTGATCCTCTGGATCCCCTGTTCCGTCATAGGTCTTCACGTTGTTAGGCATTCGTGTTTCTCGTGAACTTTTGAAATTGCAGATTCAGGATGTGAACGGATCTACCTCTTCACATATCTAGGGTATCGCCAAGTCATCCTCATCCATAGATCTGTGCCTTTTTGACTTGGACTTCCCATGTCCTCCATCGCTAGTGCTGATCTCCGATATATGGGATAACAGAGATTTACTTTTTCTCCCCCTTTTCACATAACGGGAGCGGTTTTTGTTGCGGGAGCGGTATCCATGTTCGGTTCCTGTCCCGTAGGAGGAGCAGGTATGATCGTATGATTCTTTGGTTGTAGGTTTCGTGACAGTAGTCACAATGGGAGTTGTATTAGCCATTGCACTCATTTTCCAAAGAGTGATTCCTAGTGTTGGGTTCCACGGATGGCGCCAACTTGTTGATACAAAAGTTAGATCAGGTCTTACTTGGTCCGAATAGGCAGCTATTCGGGTATATAGAGCCTTAATCTTATATCAAGTGAACTTGTTTAGAGAACCCCGCACAAGGAAGCAAACCCCGTTAACCTTATCGTAGGAGCAGATCCCACGATTAGACTCTAGCGTGAGAGTAAGTATATGATTCAAAGAGAGTAATCAAATGTGTTTAGGGTTTGTAAGATACATGTATTGATGATAATCACGTTCCTTTTATAGGCTAGATACTCTTTAGGGTTTCCATAACTTTTGGCCCAAATCACTGCCGATATTGTAGGGATTCGGAGTTATCTTTGATAATTTAAATAAGTAAAGCATATCTCTTATCTAATTAGGTTACCCTTAAAGATATTTTGTGAAGATACCGCGGCCGCGGGTAGCGTGCCTATAGCCGCAACCCGCTGGCTATGACCGCGGTACTGGCCAGAGGTCCAGTATTAGCCACCAAGCCCATAATAGTATGTGTGGGCCGGGTCGGTCCATACTATACGTCATCAAGATACATGCAGAAAAGAGGGTTACTAAAAACGCGATATCGCACACTAGGTGCCACGCATGTGCTCAAAAGGTCGTCGAATTAAGCTCGGATTAAGCATATAATGCTTAAGATCTAAAAATTTTGGAGAAAAAACCACTATATGGATCTGAAAAACATGATTGAGGTTACATGCACGCAGGTGGTATTTTTGGAATCCCTTGTCTGTTTAACTGCACCATTACACTATCAAGTGCCGGTGGTTTTACTCCAAGTGGAAGAGGCTGGCACGGTTTCGACAATATATCTCCAATTACGGCATCAATGCTCTCCTTGGACTGTTACACAATTTGGAACAATGATACAAAATTAGAATTTGGTGCCTTTATTTTATGTTTAGCATGTCCGTACAAAGACCAAAATAATGTTTTTGTATGGGTACATTTTATTCTTTTGATTTTCTAAAACAATATATGTACTTACAGGATGTAGGTCTAAGGGCAGTTGCAGACAAGATTGTCCGATATGAGTGGTGACACCCATGACAGGGTCAATTTTGTACATTGCATGGGGTGGTGGTATCCCTGCCACTTGTCCATGCGGAGGTGGATATTTCTGAAAAAATACAAAAGGGAGAGATTAAGAAACAAAGAACAAAGCGTAATATGAGTAAACAACAACTTAATACGAGTAAACGACAGCAACTTACAGCTTGTGGTAACATTTGTGGGAAGCATGGTGCCTACATAAAAGATCGAAGTAAGTTTAGCACACACACATATATAAGTTGCATAATACAACAAGGTTGATCTATAGACAAATTTATGTAGGTAGAAGAACGCTCACTCTTTGGTGATGAGGTAACCATGTTGGTGGAGGAGATGGTGATGGTGGCCAAGAATACGTTGGCGGTGGTGAATATGTCATATGCTTTGGGCATACAGGCATTAAAGGTCGATCCATAGAAGGGTGCCACACACTATTATAGGCTTGGTGGCTAATACTGGACCTCTGGCCCAGCACCACGGTCACATCTACTTGGGCCAGCGGGTTGTGGCTACCGGCACGCTACATGCGGCAGCGGTATCTTCACAAAATATCTTTAAGGGTAACCTAATTAGAAAAGAGATATGCTTTACTTATTTAAATCATCAAAGATAACTCTGAATCCCTACAATATCGGCATCGACTTGGGCCGAAAGTTATGGAAACCCTAAAGAGTATCTAGCCTATAAAAGGAACGTGATTATCATCAATATAGGTATCTTACAAACCCTAAACACATTCGATTACTCTCTTCGAATCCTATACTTACTCTCACGCCGAAATCTAATCGTGGGAACCGCTCCTACGATAAGGTTAACGGTGTTTGTTTCCTTGTGCAGTATTCTCTAAACAAGTTCACTTGATACAAGAATAAGGCTCTATATACCCGAATAGCTGCCTATTCGGACTAAGTAAGACCCGACCTAACTTTTGTATCAACAAGTTGGCGCCATCCGTGGGACCAACACTAGGAATCACTCTCGGGAAAATAAGCACAATGGCTAATATAACTCCCATTGTGACTACTGTTACGAAACCTACAACCAAAGAAAAGACGTCGAGAGAGGCGGATGCCACACCCAGGGTGAATATCCAGGACTTCTGCGAAGAGCATTACGAGGATATCATGACGGTCATTATGGAAAAGTTTCGCCTTGAAAAGCAAAAAGAAGTCCATGCTAGGCTGGACTTCGAAGAAAGTCCCAAGAAAAGAAGAATAAGAGAAGGCTCTCAAAACTCAAGTGCCAGGACCTTGTTCGCAAGGTATCGTAATCTATCAAAGAGACCGAAAGTGCGGGACCGCTTAAGATATAAGTCATCGAAGGCAGAGCGCGTTCGACCAACTCAGTGATACTTACTCGCCAAGCATAACTAAATTCAGACCGGACATAGCAAATTCCAGAGATCATTCTCGCGGTAGAAGTCGCCCTCACGGGGGGCTCTCCTAGCAGAGATCGTCCTCAGAGCAGGGACTGCTCTCGCAGCGTCGAAGAATCATACGATCATACCCGTTCCTCCTACGGGACGGGAACCGAACATGGATACCGCTCTCGCGACAGAAACCGCTCCTGTTATGTGAAAAGGGGGAGAAAAAGTGAATCTCCGTTATCCCATATATCGGAGAGCAGCACTAGCGATGAAGGACACTGGAAGTCCAAGTCAAAAAGGCACAGATCTACGGATGAGGATGACTTGGCGGTACCCTGGATATGTGAAGAGGTAGATCCGTTCACACCCCGAATCCGTAATTTCAAAAGTTCACGAGAAACACGAATGCCTAACAACATGAAGACCTATGACGGAACAGGGGATCCAGAGGATCACGTAAAAATTTTCCAACGGCAACACAGGTGGAACGCTGGGCAATGCCTACATGGTGTCACATGTTTAATTCTACCCTAATAGGTGCCGCAAGGGTATGGTTCGACGAACTCCCTCCGGAGAGCATAGATGGATACAAGGATCTCAAAGTAGCCTTCTTTGCGTACTTCATGCAGAAAAAGAAGTACGTCAAAGATCCCGCCGAAATCTATAATATTGAGCAAAGGGACGGAGAGACCATCGAGGAATTCATGGAACGATTCAAGGTGGAAACAGGATGCATGAAGGGAGCTCCTGAGTGCATGCGGATCTCCAGATTCATGCATGGGGTTAACAACCTATAATTGACAAAGCGCCTTAACGAACATGATCCAAAGACCATGGAAGAAATGATGATTGCCACCACTGCCTTCATACGTGGAAAAGCCACTGCCGCTGGCAAGAAGTAAGGTCATACGTCATGGAGAGCACAGGAGCAGTCAAAGCGGCACCCTTTAAAGTCGAGGTCTGACTTCTGAGGCCAGCCAAGGGAAGGACGGGGGTCTAGCAGGTTTACCCCCTTACAAGAACACCCAAGAAATCCTTGCGACCGAAACAAGAAAGTTCAAATCGCCACCACCCATGGTAAACTCGGTGGAGAAGAGAAGTAGCAACAAGTTTTGCAACTTCCACAATGATAAAGGATACAGTACGGACGAGTATATGCAGCAAAAAAAGCAGATAGAAGAATTGGTGCGAGCAGGCAAGCTCTCGCACTTGATCAAAGAAATTAAGCAGGGAAGAGATCAACCAAAGGCGGGGAAGAAGGAAGTAACGACCGAGGATAAGTCCATGGCAATCTACATGATACAACCATGGCACGGAGTGACAAGGCAGAAGGTAACTTAAAGCTTTGAATGTGTCAGCGAAATTACGTTCCCTTGACTGACAACTAGTAGTGGGACAGAAGGACCGCTCGTTATAGAAGCAGAAATTGGCGGGCACATGATTCACCGCATGTATGTGGACGAGGGTTCCTCAACGGAAGTACTCTACGAGCACTGCTTCAACCGGCTCCGACCGGAAATCAAGAGCCAAATGGTCTCAACAACGACATCGTTAACCGGTTTTAGTGGCGAAACTATATGGCCGCTGGGACAACTTAGGCTCTTGGTAATGATAAGAGATGCGGATCGTTCTACAAAAGCATGGATGAACTTCATGATTGTGAGGTCATTATCACTGTACAATGGTATCATTGGAAGATCTGGAATAAGAGAAATCCAAGCGGTACCATCCACCGCCTACGAAATGCTTAAATTCCCAGCGGATGGAACTATCTTGATACCCGCTGAGTGTGCCACAGTGACCACGTCGTCCAAGGAGATACCAAAAGAGGCCGGAGTCCGTCAGGAAAATTTTAAAGTAGCTCCACATTCGAATTTCCCTGATTAAGAAGTGGCAATCGGAGGGACCCTATCCACAAAAGGACGCACGAAATTATGCTCAATCCTAAAGGAAAACTTAGATATATTCGCATGGCAGCCATCAGATATGACAGGAGTACCACGATCAGTAGCCGAACATTGGCTCAATATCCGGGAAGGATATTCGCCTGTTCGACAGAAAAAAAGCGGCTAGGCCCTGAAGCGCGCGAAAGTTATCCAAGCGAAGGTACAAAAACTAGTAGAGGCAGGAATTATGCGAGAAGTCTATTACCACAACTGGCTGTCCAATCCAGTCATGGTGAAAAAACACAAAGGTAGCTGGTGGATGTGCGTGGATTTTACGGACTTAAATAAGGCATGTCCTCAAGATTGTTACCCCCTTTTAGAAATCGATTGGAAAGTAGAGTCACTCTATGGCTACCCCTTTAAGTGTTTCTTGGACGCTTACAAAGGCTATCACCAAATACAGATGGCAGAGTCAGATGAGGAGAAAACAGCTTTCCACACCAGCAAAGGGGTATATTGTTATACAAAAATGCCTTTTGGTCTCAAGAATGCTGCGCCACGCACCAGCGGCTGGTAGACAAAGCTTTTGACTGCCAAGTTGGTCGGAACATAGAAGTGTACGTTGACGACTTGGTTATTAAGAGTCACACCGACGCAGTTATGCTAAGAGACATCGACGAAACATTCCGTACGCTACGAAAAATCAACATGAAGCTCAACCCCAAAAAATGTACGTTTGGGGCAGTGAAAGTAATGTTCTTGGGGTATATGATTACCCCGAAAGGGATAAAACCGTGACCTAGCAAAACAGAAGCAGTGCTATAACTCCCGTCCCCACGAACAATCAAAGAGGTCCATAGCCTCAACGGGAAGTTGGCTAGTCTGAATAGGTTCCTTTCCAAATCAGCAGAAAAGTCCTTGCCGCTATTTAAAACCTTGAAAAAGTGCATTAAAAAGAGTGACTTCCATTAGACACCGGAAGCGGAACAAGCCTTCAAGTAATTAAAGCATCATTTGTCGGAGCTACCCCTGCTAGTAGCACCCAAACCAAAGGAAGAACTTATTGTGTACCTGTCCGCCTCCAACGGAGCTATTAGTGCGGTGTTGATGACCGAAAGAGGTACGGTTCAGACGCCAGTCTACTTTGTAAGTCGCGCATTGCAGGGCCCCGAACTAAACTATACCCCAATAGAAAAGCTAATTCTATCACTGGTTTTTGTCGCCAAGAGGCTCTGGAGGTATTTCCAAGCGCATCCCATTGCGGTTATTACAGACCAACCGATTAAACAAATAATTTCACGTCTCGACGTGGCAGGACGATTACAAAAATGAAGCGTCATGCTGGGGGAACACAATATCACATACCGGCTAAGAACGTCGGTGAAAAGACAGATCCTGGCAGACTTCCTTGTAGAGAAGCCGGACGAAAATCCGCCAGACACATCAGTTGTAGAAACCCCGCAGGAGCCGTGGACTCTATTCACAAATGGATCGTCATGTGTAGATGGATCAGGCGCTAGCTTAATACTGACAAGCTCGGAAAGAATGGAATTCACCTACGCAGTAAGGTTCCAGTTTACCGCTTTTAACAATGAGGCAGAGTATGAGGCACTGACAGCTGGTCTTCGGATAGCAGCGCAGATGGGTGTGCGCAATGTGCAAGTAAGCGTAGACTCCAAAGTGGTAGCAAACCAAATCCTAAGGACATACGTCGCCAAGGAAGAAAATATAGTCAAGTACCTTGAAAAGGCCAAAAGCCTAATCAGTGGCTTCGCTAACTTTTCCATAAGTCAAGTCCCTAGAAGCAAGAACAAGAAGGCGGATGCCCTGAGCAAAATCGCGTCAACCAGCTTTGCTCACCTATCAAAACAGGTCTTGGTTGAAATACTTAAAGAAAAGTTCATACAAGAGGAGGAAGTGGTGACCGTGGTGGAAGAAGAGGGACCAACATGGATGACCCCAATAATGGAGTACCTGAAAGATGGGACCCTTTCTGGTGATAGAAAGGAGGCAAGCAAACTCCGTATCAAAGCCAGACAGTACAAATTATTAGAAGGAGTCCTCTACAAGCGATCATTTCTAAAGACGTGGCTAAGGTGTGTTGGACCACTTTAAGCGGATTATGTGATCTGAGAGATACATGAGGGATCGTGCAGCATGCATGCAGGACCAAGGTCCGTGGTGGCCAAGGCCATACGATTGGGATACTATTGGCCAACCATGCATCGAGACGCATGAGATATGATACGCACATGTAACGATTGCCAAATACATCGTCCCGTGCCAAGACACCCCCAGCAGACGCTAACCCCAATCACGGCTCTATGGCCATTTTACAAGTGGGGAATTAACATAGTTGGTCCTTTCCCGGAGGGACCAGGAAAGGTCAAATTCTTGATAGTTGCTATGGATTATTTCACAAAGTGGATTGAAGCGAAAGCCGTGGCCACTATCACCGGCAATCAAGTGAAAAAATTCGTGTGGGACAACATCGTATGCCGCTTTGGCCTCCCAGGAGAAATAGTCTTGGACAACGGTAAACAATTTAGTGACAATTCATTCAAAGATTGGTGTGAAAAGTTACACATCACGCAACGATTTGCTTAAGTGAAATATCCGCAGACCTGTGGACTCATAGAAAGGGCAAACCGGATCTTGGGTGAAGGAATCAAGGCCCGCCTGGGTGAAGGAAAGAAGAATTGGATAGAAGAACTCCCACATGTCCTTTAGGCCCATCGCACAATGATTAAGTCAAGCCACGGTGATACCTCTTTCTCCTTGACCTACGGAACAGAAGCTGTCATACCCGCGGAGATCGAAATGCCAACGTATCACACCGCGGTAGTGGACGCCGAACATAACGATGAGGAGCTACGACTAAATTTGGACTTACTAGAGAAACGGCGTGAACGTGCAGCAATTCGGAAAGCTAAGGCCAAATCGAAAATGATAAAGCATTACAATGCCAGGGTCCGTGGTGTTACTTTCAGGCCAGGAGATTTCGTCTACCGTAGTAATGACGCCAGTTATGTTGTAGATGGAGGGAAACTCGGTCCAAAGTGGGAAGGACCTTATGAGGTCACGGAAGCACTTAGAGACGGAGCGTACAGGCTAAGAGCCATGGATGGCGCGGTCCTTCCGCAGACATGGAACATTGCCAATCTCAAGAAATGTTACCTTTAAGTTATGACATGGATAAGTCCATCTTTTTTATTCTTTTGTTTAGGATTTTTAATAAAGTAATCCATGTATTCTACCTTTTGTTTTCAAGTTATTAATAAAACTCCGCGGGTCTAGCTAACCCAGCGACTTCTTTATGTGAAAATTTCCTGAGTAAATCTTTTCTAATATTAATCACTTGTTATTTTGTATAATGCATAATCAGTATGATGGATATCTTTTGATATTTAAAGGATAAGCACCCTAATAATTGCTTGCCGTGTAAGAGGGTTGCAACCCCAGCGGCCACGAATTCTGTATCCTTATGTTACGTGCACCTAAGACGTTAGGTACATATGAAAAGACTCCCACGGAGCACGTAAAGCAATACAACTACGGGTATATACATCATATATCAGGAGTTAGTAAAATACATTGTTAGTCACGGATACCCGTGCACATATTACATACAAAAATATTGTCTAAGTACCACAGGCAGTACAATGGCCAAACTAGGTTATACATGGGCGGTAGAGACTTGGACCTAATCAATCTTAGAGATGCCTCATCTTCAGATCCCTGAGTCTGCGTACCAACATCCGTGAGCAAAATGGCAAGACCGTGAGGAACAACGGTAGGAACTGATACAGGGATACCGTCAGACCTGGCATGGTGCGCGAAACCTATCTTGTGAGTGCGACAAACCACTCTGCACTTCTTTTTCTTCTCCGCTTGACTTATATTTGCCGCAATAGCATCCTCCAACGGCACCTCTTCTTTAATGGCCAAAGGGTCTTTCGGAGCACGTACCTCAGGGTATATGGGGATCTTTAGTTGGGAGGAGCTTGGACGGAGATCACGGATCCACATAGGGGCATCCTTCCCGGTATCACTCTCCAAATGAAGAGATGCCATGATTAACTCCATGGGGGCATCCTCCAACTTCTCCAGTTGGTCTATCATTAGATAATTCAGCTCTTTTAAGTCTTGGAGGGTTTTGACTAATTTGTTATTAGCCTCCGGGTCATATGCCTCGACATCCGCTAGGTCACGACCGGCCTTTTCTTGCTCTAAGCCATATTTTAGGCATTCGCTCGTACCTTTGACAAGCCCTCCAGACACAACATTAGCAAACACTTGCCTTATCTCTGTAGATTCAGCACACTTCATAAATGCTAAGCGTAAACCGTGCCCTATCACCCATCGGCGACCCGCGATCGCTGTCAGCATATGAGGGTACAGCTCCTCATCAAAGTCTATACTCAGATCATCCATCCTTGCATCTATTTCCGCACACTGAGAACTCACACGTTCATCCTCATATTTCTTGAACTCCTCAAAATCGGCTTTTATTTTTTCCTCGCCCGTAACCTGTGCTTGAAGGTCGGACACCTGCTGAGACAACTGATTGTTATCAACTTGGAGGTTTGAGAACTGGGTACGGAGGCTTTCCAATTCCTTGCTTAGATCAGCATTCTTAGCCTCCATGACTTTTTTCATGTCCGCCTCAACCTCAAGCAAAGTGTTCAAATTGCTTGTCTGATTACGGAGACCCTGTACTTCCGAATCCACAGCGCTAAGGGATTTGATCTCTTGATCAAGCTTCTTTATCTCTTCCTCCCTCGCCTGGATCCTCTGTTCACGTTTGGCTATTTTTTCTGTGGCTCTCTTCCGCAGTCTGACTTCTTGCTCAAACCTCAACCTTAGTTGGGAGCCCATAGCCACTTGCCGCACCAGGTTTATATTATACTGGCTTAAAAACTCATCTTTGGGCAAGTGGCGCAACTCTAAAAAATACCCCGACGATACTATATGGTCCACCACGTCTTGACATGCATCCGAGGTGTCCAAGCGGCAGTTGTTGGTTAAACCCCATCCCGGCTGATATATACTGCCTGGCGACCCAGCGAGGGAGGTGAAGGAAGAAGACTTCTCAGAATCTGGATCTCCCGCGACGGTCGCTCCCTTGGAAGATCTGCATTAATGATAAAAGGGATATACAGTCTGTTAGCATGTGAAAAACAAAGGAGTAAAGAAAATTAAATGAGATAGACATTGGAACGAATCACTTACTAGGCAATATCCCACTCAAGGATTGACCGCGGCTTCGCATAAGATAATGGGTCTGGATCACTCACATTGGCAGGAGTCTCCTGCGAAGCAGGTGCAGAAGAGGTGGAGACCGACTCTACTCCCATTGAGGCAAGAGATTTTCCTCCAAGGATACTCTGTGTCGGGCGGGAGGTAGCATGATCTTTCCTTACCTTCTTGGGTGGTGCATTCGCATCAGCCCCATCATTACCCCTCTTACGGCGCTTTTTTCTCAAGAGGGGTCCCATAGCAACAACCTCCTCCTCTAGGATTACTTCTGAAGCGGTCCCCGTGGCAGACACATTTCCTGGGGAAGGATCTCAGGGGCTACTGTCTCCTAGACTTGGTCTTCTGAGCCGTCACTCTCAGTAATTTATTGCGATGGGTTTTCATTGTCAAAATCTAGCGGTGACTTCTTTATAGCGGACGGTGTCCCAGAAGACTCGGTTGCCGTGGCCGGATCCTCCATATCTATCACACGGCTCGCGGTGGCAGTTAAGAGTGGCACCTCATTAGCAGCATGGGGACGGGTGCCAATCTTCAACTTAGTAGGGTTAGGAGCTTTGATCAAATTGAACAAATCTATATCTGCGTTCAAACAGAATAGTTAGTATGTTTTCATGCATATATAAAAAAAAGAAGTTTAATAACACCCACCCTGGTCATCGTCATAGAGGAATGTGGGATACACATCGTCCCCCAAAAAGTATCTCCGGCTCAATCCTACTAAACACAATAGGGGTTCTGGTTGTTTTTGGATGAGAGTACGCTGTGTGTTCAATATTGCAACATCCTCTACGGTGTACGAGCCCTCCACTGGCATATCATCCTTGGGAGCGTTTATACGCCAGTCCACGACGGTAGGAAATACTCTCTCGTCCACCTAAAAAAACCAATTGTTCCAATTCTTCAGGGAAACCAGGGGTTTGATATAACACTGCGGGGTGTTTTTTCCTGGATGTTTGCTAAATGACATCCACCCCGAGTTAAAAGAAGGCATGTAAAAAACACGAAACAAATTCAAAGAGGGAATTATGTTTAGGATGCGACAGTTGATTTCAAAATGACTGAATTTGGCTGCGCCTATAACAAACAGTTGTGACAAGTGAATTTGATAATGACCAAGAATATCAAAAAGAAATTATGATATGGGGATGCGAAAGTTGGCAAACTCAAAGAACTTGGTGTACACGCCGACTTTGCCCTCCAGAAAATCTACGATCCTATCTCCTGGACCAGGCAATTCCGGATGCAAATCCTCTGTTATGCCATACTCGGAGGTAAACTCCAGCAGATACTCAGATGGTTGACACGGCGGTCTCGAGTTGTATTGTATCCCTAACCATTTTTAATCAGTTTAACGAAGGGACGCTATGTACTAACCTGGTGTGGCAAAAATCCGTGGGAATACGTAACGTGTGCGGCTGTGTGTGTGAATATGGTGGTTTTGATTTATAAACTCTGTCGAAATGAACAGTCATCGCTGCTCCTATTTATACTATGTCCTCGACAGTTGTGCCCTATTGGATGATGGACACGTGTCCCCACTTATGTTTTGGATGGCTGAGATGAGGAGGTAGGTGAAACGGCTATGGGCCCACATGTCCCATCTTTTAGCCGTTTTCGCCATTCCTTAGTAGACGAGCCCTATTATTAGGCTACTTGACTCGACTTACAGTTTCAGTGGTTGCGCATTTCCAGGAAGGTCCGAGGTATTTGTAGTCTAGGAATCGTAACCGCGGTCCCGGCTACGGCCACGTCTCCTAGACTGGGGGGACATGATGACGTATAGTATGGACCGACCCGACCCACACACACTATTATGGGCTTGGTGGATAATATTGGACCTCCGGCCCAGCACCGCGGTCACAGCTACTTGGGCCAGCGGGTTGCGGCTACCGGCACGCTACCCGCGACCGCGTTATCTTCACAAAATATCTTTAAGGGTAACCTAATTAGATAAGAGATATGCTTTACTTATTTAAATCATCAAAGATAACTCTGAATCCATACAATATCGACATCGACTTGGGCCGAAAGTTATAGAAACCCTAAAGAGTATCTAGCCTATAAAAGGAACGTGATTATCATAGGTATCTTACAAACCCTAAACACATTCGATTACTCTCTCCGAATCTTATACTTACTCTCACGCCGGAGTCTAATCGTGGGATCCGCTCTCACGATAAGGTTAACGGTGTTTGTTTCCTGGTGCAGGGTTCTCTAAACAAGTTCACTTGATACAAGAATAAGGCTATATATACCCGAATAGCTGCCTATTCGGACCAAGTAAGACCCGACCTAACTTTTGTATCAACATATCTTATTTTGACTTTTAACCTGAGATATGTTCTCGTTTTTTTGAATGCCCAAGAGCTGTCAATGTATAAGCTTATCCGAAAATACTAAACACTTAATTTTCTTTTCTATATTGAATAGTGTTATTTAGAGGGAGACCATGTCAACTTCTTAATGTGAAAATCAGTTAACTAAAGTGATATGTAAGGCTGCTTATAAATCCATTGAAGTTAAAGTTGATAGGATACGCAAATTGAAGTAACCAGGATGTAGCTTTAGGATAGCTTGTACAATAAATTAGCCAATGTGATGACTCTAAAGCGAGGAATGTACGTAAATGCGAAGTCTTTTTTTAAAAGATTTTCTCGATAAATGTATTACTTCAAAAAACGTTTAAGTATAATGGATGTGGGTGAATCTCAAATCTCAACCTGTTACATATACTATAGCTAACATAACAAGCACAACTATTTCGAAAGAGGACACGACTATAACTAGATTACAAATGACTCACCAAATAAAATCTATTTCTTCTTTTGACTACGAACCTTGATATCCAAATCATCACATATTGCTTGTAGGTTATCAGACATATCATCATCATCATACGGATTATCATTATAGGGGTCATAATCATCATCCACTTTTGTTTCCCTCAATTGTTCCAACAAGTTCTTAGTACCGTATCCACTTTCATTGCCACTTTTTAAATTGTCGATGCCACAAAACCTACAATTTTATTAAACACCTCTTCTACTCCACTATGACTATTCGCATTAACCATAGAATCAGCCTTCCAATCATCATCCACAAACATGAGTTTTCCATCAAGAATTTGTCTTCCTAGTTTATCAATCTTCTCTACTATAGGGGTAGTACTAGAACTACTAGGTGCCACAGTTAAAGACCCCTTCCCAGCCGACTTTGAATTTCACTCATTCGTACCCAAGTCATCATTATTTTCAACTGAATTAAGAGCGTCAAATGGGTTTAAATTACTTACCTCTTGTTTAGACAATGCAACTTGCTTTATAGTACCACTTATGCTGGCACTATTCTTATTAGAGACAAGTCTGTAAACTTATTTGGTTGGCTTAAATCCCACCTTCTGACCAAACTGAACACCTCTAGCAGCTTGTCTAGGATTCTTCAAATTCTTCACCACATCTGAGACGATCTTCTTAGGACAAAACAAAAACGACAAACGTTCAGAAAACGTGGCCAAATAAATTGGAAACTCAAACACCTTGAGGGTTCACACTCCATTACTCAACACGTATAATGCATAATAGAAACCCCACCAACAAGTTCTGGCAAAGCCACCATGATAGTATCTTACAACTTCACATCGGCTCGCTAGGCTCACTCATTGCTCTATGCATAACTTGACCTATCCATATATGCATTCCACATGTCAAATGTATAAAAGTCAAGCATCAAGGGAGTACCAAGTTTAGTAGCAATGACACTCAATCTACCCTCGCTAAATGCCATCATAGGAACACCATGGAACTTTACCCAAATCACAACATTACCAACATCTTCTTTTAACAAGTTAACATTTGAATTCCACTTATTCAAAATAAATGAAGTATTGTGAATGAACCAATGACCATTCTCGAGCATTGCATCCATTCCATCCTTAGAGCTAAATTTTAAGAAAAATACACCGTTAGGCGAGTTCAACATAGATTTGACGAGTCCATATTTACTCAAGTGTTCTTGAAATTATCAACAACGGGGTACGCCACCCTTTTTCCCATAAAGAAACCATATGTTGTATTATCATAACTTCACTAACAGCACTAACAGACTCCAACGAAATAGCCACATCAGCCCCGTTCCCCGCCGGTGTAAGTAAAGTGCGAAAGTTTACACTTTTCCTACTCGGTTCTCCGGTAACTAATTTAGAATACGAAGTAGGCCCCGAGAGACTAGGGCCAGACTTATTAGGATCAGTAGGTGAGTCAGTAACAATACGTTCATTCAGAGAAACACAGTAGATCTAATCGTTATAAGAATGGTTGAGCATTTATTTTATCTATTCTTTCCTCAATGCTCTTTGGCCAATTCATCTCTTTGCAAAATTGATACACACAATCACACATCATATAAATTCTCAGAAATTGTCACATTAAAACGAACATTTTTATTAGGACACCATCGGAAATCTTGACTAAACACGACTTTATTTTATATAAAGAGACAACATAGTATGTGTCAAACTAATACGAAGTACAAATTTGAAGAAAGTACAAATAACACAACTAAAATTTTTGGTATTTCATATACTCCATCATATCTGTAATAATTGTCTTCTTTCATAAACTATACTTTTTATTGATCAAATATCTCATTTACTCAATAAAATTTCATTATATTTGTTAAAATTTAAAATAGACACTTATTTAGAAACATCTTAAAATAACAATGTAAACATTTGTTATGGGACAAAATGAGTATTAATGAAGCTACCATGATTTATCGTATATTATCTAAGTGTCACATGATGAATATTTTAGGTATGAATTTAGTCACATGAGTTAGGTCTCCTTATCACTATTATTTTTCTTAAATTGTATATTTTTTGTCAAGATACAATAATTTTAGAACAAAAGAAGTAGTACCAAGGACGGAGGGATGTATTAGATACTGGGCAGTGCCCTCACTATTTTTAAGAACTTGAATATGTAAATTTTATTATATTTGGTGCTTTTATGAAATAGGCCCTCATCTATATTTGAGATTGCCCTCCATGGCGTCACTGGTTACTTGATTCAACATGCAAAGCCTTCTAGATCTTACGTAAAGCTCCTTTTGTCGATTGCTTAAGGAGCTTACGATGCAACCGGCGAGCCAAAAAGTTGCGCGCCACATTGATAAAACCATCCTCACTCATGGGTGATGAATGGGTTTTTTTTCCTCACGATGGTGATCCTCAGAGTTTTGGGCATTGTGTAAGTTTATAATATTTAATTAGTTTGTGCGTGTGGGTGAGATATTTTGTTGGGTATATTTGTATAAAGTGAGTATTTAATTAAATGGTTTGTCCGGTGAGGCAGTGACGCAGCTAGAATTTCATATCGGGTGGGCCGAAATAATTCTTCACAAAATTAATTATGTTTAGAAAATTTATCATATTGATCTTTGTATTAACAATATGAACTTATTTGTAAATTGATAGATCATAACAACAAAAAATGACAACGGATGAAACTCTACTAATAATGTTAAATCGATGAATTAAGTGTAGTTTGATGTATTAGTGGGATAGAAACTATTTACTCAAAGTATATGTAGAATAAGTAAACTCTTGAAGGATTAAATGGTTTGAATATTACGTGGGTGGGCCAAATCATTTCTAATGTGAAATAGAATACCAAAATAACATAAAAAGTATACATCTAATAGGGGCTTTGGGTTGGCCATGGCATACCCCACTCTAAGAGTGGCTCCGTTCCTGCGGTGAGGGTTCCGATGACTGATAATGATGAATTGTGAGAGGGAGTGAGGGTAAAAAATAAGAGAGAGAAAGCTGATGTGGCGCTGACGTGTCCGATGAGGAGATGTTTTTAACGGTGATTGATAAAAGCAGCCGAAAAGAGGCTTATATAAATTCAATATAACCATCAAATTAGTTTCTATTATGAAAACAACGTGAATTGTCATGCACATCTCTCTCATGTGTTTTAACTCGGTTGAGCATAAATTTCTATTCATTAAATAATATTTGAATCTTTTGAGATCGAATGTTTAACTGATAAAAAGATGATAACCTACAAAACTATTCACGGGCTGCCTTCTTTTCACATGTTTCATCTAAAATAAGTTAATGTGCAGCCTTTTGTTTTGGATAAAATTGAATGATTTCACAGATCCCAGTGCATTCAATTATTCAAACTCAATAACAGTATCCAACTAATAGAATCTTGGACTGGTTCTTAAAAAACTTATGTTTGACACTTTGACACATCTGGAATCTATACAAAATTTTGATGTTGGTACGGATGAATTATGCAGGTGGACTGGACACCGGATCTACATCGTCAATTCGTTCAAGCAGTAGAGCAGTTGGGGGTCGATAAGGCCGTCCCTTCGAGAATTCTTGAGATTATGGGAATTGGTTGTCTTACTCGACATAACATTGCTAGCCATCTTCAGGTACACAATTTTAAGATTTTCGATCTTTAGCTTCTTCGTTTACTTAGGGCGTGC
>BQNB010074122.1:2797-29592 GCA_026074375.1 Tanacetum coccineum
TCAATGACTCAAGTCAAAGAAGACTTCTCTTCTTTTTCAAAGATAAATGCTCTGAAACGAACATTTTATTTTCTTTAAAGCACGAGTTATGTACTGACATGTACACAAGCCATCAAATGAAGCTCAGGTTTCGTACTGAATTATACGAAAGCCATCATTTGAAGCGCGGGTTTCATACTGAAAATGTATGAAAGCATCAGTTTAAGTTCGGGTTTCGTACAGAATTATACGAAAGCCATTATAGAAACCAAAAATCTTTTTGTATTTTCTGAAATTTTATGTAAAAGAAAATCTTTTTGAATTTTCTAAAATTTTATAAAAGAAAATCTTTTTAAATTTTCTAAAATTTTTATACAAGAAATCTTATTTTTTTTTTATTTTTTATAAAAGAAAATAGAAAATCTTTTTGTATTTTTTGAATTTTCTCAACCTAAAAGAAAAAAATTTGAAGATCCCCTCAAATTAAACAACAACTTTTGGTACCCACTTAAGGACGTTGCTAACGGGTTTAAGTTGCGTTAATTTGATGCATAGAAGTTGAATTCCAAGGAGATTTGAAACCCGGTGTTTCATTTTGAAATAGCTTTCTTGGAATCAATGGTGATTTAAAACTCTTCTCATTTTTTCATTTTAAATTATAGAAACTCGATGTTTCATTTGGAGTTTTAAAACTTTTTAAAGGTGTCAACACAGTTCTAAAACCCGGTGTTTCATTCGATGTTTTAACCCTTGAGGAAGACAAAGATTTCCATTTATTATTGAAACTCGGTGTTTCATTTTGAAAAATTCTTTTAGAAATGAATGGAAACCTTACATCTTTCACCTTTTTCGGAACTGAATCATCTCTTTTACGCATTGAAAACATTTCATCCCTAGAATACTTGAATGGTTTGGAAATGTTTCCCCCCTTTCTTTTCCAGATTTGTTTTGAACTTTTGTTTTTCAAATGATTTTGAGAAACAAATGTTTCAGATAAATGTTGTTTCTTCAAATACTTCTTATCTTTTTGCAAAGAATAATTAGTAAATTGAGAAACCTTTCTCGAAATTGGTTTTGAAGATTTACCCGTGTAAATCTTTTCCGACACATTCACCTTTCGAATTGATTTTGTGAAAACTTGAGAAACAACCTTTTTCTGTTTTATTGAATCAAACAATCTCTTGTAATGCATTTTCAAATCATTGTTTTTTTTAATTTTCATAAAAAGTTTCATGTTTTTCTTTCAACACATTATATGATGTTCTCAAATCATTGTTTTCTTTTTGCAACGAAGTATAATTTTGAGATGCCAACTGCGATTTTAATAAAGCATTTTCTTTTTCAAGATTTGCAAAATACGTCTCAAATTTGTTAATTCTTTTTGAAAGCTTTGTTTTGACATCATCAAAATCTATGACAGTATGCTAAAACTTTTTTTCAACTTGAAAATCTAGTCTCAAACGCCTTTTTCACTTCATCAAAACATTTCACTTTATCCCCCATTTGTTTTACAAGTTCCAAATTCGTAGTCTCAAATGTTAAACTTGTAATGAAAATCTTTAAAACGTTTGATTCATATTCTTTCTCGATCATTTCAATCATTTTCTCAAGAGAATTATCATGTTTTAGAAACTTAAACTTCATTTCAAGTCTTTGTTTTAAAACATCATTGAAAGCCAACAAATCATTATACTCTTTTAAAAAACCGAATAAGAAACTTTTTCACAGAAAAATTCCTTTTAGCCAAAAACATTTGTTTATATTCTTCAAAAAGAATGATTTGTTGTTTCATCTCTTGATCTGAAATCTGAAGTTTCTCTGAAAGTTTCGAAACTTGATATTTCATTTGATCAATCTTTTCTGACAACTCAGATTCTCTTGATTTTAAAACTTTATTTTCACTTTGCAAACTTTTTATTCAACTTAAAGCTCCTAGTATTCCTTTTAAAAAAGCATAATATTTTTTCATCTAAAAAACGTACAACTAATTCTGTATTTCTTTTAATTGTGTTTGCAAACTCAAATAACATCCTTTTTGAGTTAATTCGTGTGTTCCATGAACTATTTCCTTGAATCAAACTCCAGAATGTACCTCAAAAAATGGCACATATTGTTCTTACACACTCGCAATTTCTTACACTTGACGAGAAATCATTTCATTCTCTTTCTCTCAAATTCTTGCAAGTGCCTTGCCTTTGATAGCTTTTTCTTTTCTATTTCCTATCAACCAATAAATTCCAACTTCATTTTACACTCCTTAATTTCCTCAACTCGACTTGAAGATTTTGACAATTGTACAATCAGTGAACTTTGACTTGAATGTTTCATTTTCACTCTGAAGTTTCCTTAACTTCGCTCAAAGATATTTGAACGTTGTAAAAATCAACAATCTTTGACTCAGATGTTCATTTTCGGAATCTTTTACGTAAGACACCTCTTTAGCTCTAAAAAATTATCAGTTTGTTTAATCTTAAATTGATGTTTTTCTCCTCAGCTAATTGATCACTCATCATGCCAATTAAATCCTCTTGTTCATTAATCTTTTTAGTATATTGCCTGTCATTATCATAAAGCGAAGAAAAAGTGATCATATATTCGTTTTCTTTCTCAAGTTTTTCACACTTTGTTTTATACGATCCGAGACTCACCTTATCCCAACTACTCATATACATGATGAAGAATCCGATACACTCGATTAATTAACTCTAACTCACCCAACTCGTTTTTAAAATCCCACAAAAATTTCAACGCGCTCAATGAATCACCACAACATAATATCCCGCAAGCGAAAATTATTTAAGCTCAAATAAAACCGTAGACCAAAAATAATATCAAAAACTCATTACTTTTTTTTAGATATATAAAAATATCACTTTTAAAAAAAATATGTTCATTAAATTCATTGTTTTTCTCCTCAAAAATGTTTAGTTTATTCTTCAAAACATCATATTTATCTTGTAAATCCTTATTTTGATTTTCTAAATCTTTGCTTTGTGGATTTGCTTTCTCAAACGTTCTATGAAATTTTAGCAAATCTTTGGTTATACTTTTTAATCAATTTATCAACTAATGATCTTTTTCTTCAGAATCATTATGATCAACTTCTAACTCATCATGATCTTTTTGAGATACAATATGATTTTCATTAAAATTTTCACTAGCAGATTCAATTGCATCTTGAAAAATTTTCTTGATCATCATTATTGTCCACAAATAAACCATAATTAGTAAAATTATCATAATAATCTGAAGTTTTATATTCAGATTCACTTTCAAAATCTAAGGAGTAATAAGATACCTCTGCTATGGTTTCTTTAGCAGATGACGAACTTTCCTCTGAATCAGAAAGAACCTTTTCTATTTTATCCATGAAGACCATATTCACACTAATCTCTTGATCTGAATCACTACTTGACTCCATCTAAGCTTGGTCCTCAGCAAGAAGCACTTGTTCATCACTGTCTTTCTTAGCTAGCAACATCTTTGTCTTGTAGTAGTTGTAGTCTTTGACCTTTTCTTTCTTGCAGTCTTTGGCAAAATGTCATTCCTTCTTGCAATTATAACACTTAACTTTGCTCATATCCCTTTTCTTATCATCGACTTTCTTATCCTCTTTCTTTTCCTTTGACTTCACTTACTCTGGTTTCTTGTTTGTGGAAGAAAAAGTTGAAGAAGTTCTCAAATTGTTGTTTGTTGGCTTAGCATAATACTTCTTTCGATTAAAAGATGTTGCTAACAAAGCAGTAATCTTTTTCAAATCACTAATATCTTCATCATCACTTCCTTTAGACTCTGATTGAACTTCAGATTTCTCTCTATGTTTGCTCACTTTTGTTTTCTCCGTAACCAACGCTAATGGATCTGAAGTAACCATAACTACTTTCTTCTTATATCCCATAGCATCATTCACATCACCTTGGTTTTGCTTCAGAATGTTGTAAAGAGCATCAATATTGATATCCATTAAGTTTTTGGTTTGCCTCATCAGTGTACCATATTGTTTCCATTCTGGTTGCAGATTGCTTAAGAACTTGTAATTCAACTCACAATTATCTTTCTTATAACCACTTCTTCAAATCATTAATCACTTGTAAGTAACGAAGATAAGTATCAAAGCATTGTTTTCTACTTCATTGCTCTGAAAGTCTCATACTCATACAAAATTGTAGCTTTCCTATCTTGTTCACCATACTCAAAACCACACATATGCCTTTCAAGAGCATCCCATAAATCTTTTAAGCGTATTGTGCTATCAATGATGAATAATGTCATTTGAAGTCCTTGAATCAAAGAGAGATCTGCAAGACGATCAATCTTTGGAGTCTTAACTCTTTCAGCATTACAAAATTTAGGATCTTAAGATAGGAGTGCGTTCATGCGTCCAGCAAGTGAGACTTAAGCAACAACAGGCAATGGGTGTTCACCATTCTTAATAGAAATAATCATTACTTCCCCATCCGTTTGCTCTTCAAAATAGTTCATAAACCGTTCATTCCATTGAGAATATTCACCCTAATACAATAATGGAATCCTCATTGTCGAACCAACCGTAATCATGTCTCGACTCATCTTGTCTCGAACAAATATCCTAATACTCAACGAATAATCCCGACAAGCTTGCTCAATTAATCACCACAAACTAACTAATATTCCACAAACAAAAATTATTTAATTCGCAAGTAAAATATCGTAGACTAACAAAAATAATCTCTAAAAATTTAACACAAAATATCAATCAATTACGAATTATCGACCCTCAATTAAAATCGTAAAAAAATATTATATCAAACCATTTAAGCACAACAACAATTATTTTTTTGTTTTTTTTAAACCAAAATTTTGTATGACTATGAGAGTACGAGTGAATGTGAATTCAAGCCTTTTACAGATATAACCAAATTAGCCCAAGACTAAAAACACAGCCCAACAATACAATTCTTTGTTAAATTCGGATGGACCAAGTAGTTTAAACAGAATTTCAGCGCAAAAGATATAACCCTAATATTATGACACTATATAATGACTACTAACTCACAACCCTAGTCACTCTTTCATTTAGAAAAACGCAGACATAAACACAACATACACAACATACACTTCTCAACAAAAATTAACACGCCTCCCTTTGTTTCAATCTCAAAACTTAGACAAATAAACTCTTCCAATCCTAGTTCTTAATAAAAGACAACACCCTTTTGTTTTTAAGAAAATAAAACATCACGAGATCCCTTTAATATAAAATAAATTTCGTAGCTTGTACCACCTTAAACTCAAACACGTGTTATCATTATTTTGAAGGTTTGTTCTTTCTGATTTAGCGAGGTTTTTTTTAATACCGAAACAAAGGAGAGGGCTTGAACACTTTTGTTCTTGGTTTTTTCGTTGAGTGGTTTCGAAATCGAAAAGAAGGTTTAAGCTTAAAAAGAGATCAATATGAATGGTATTTCGTTTGAGATCTTGATAGATCTTTTATCTCAAAGAAGATACGCGACAAATCCAAAACCTGAATCTTTGGATGTTAGATTTTTTTTGTTCGTTCTTTCATTTTTTTTTTTATTTATGAATCGAAACAGTCAGATCTATGATGAAGTGGGGTTTTTCGTTTTCTTGTAGATCTGTATAGATCTTTGAGTGTCACAAGTTGATACCAAACAAACCCTAAACCGAGATCTTGTTTTTTTTATCTATTTCTGTTTATGATTGTTGTTATGACTTTGATCAATTTACTCATAGCTCTTCTACTTTTCTGATTTGATTTGGTTTAAACGAGTTATAGTTCGGCTTATTATTTTGTATGAATCGCCGAATCACATGGTTAAACGCCGAATTCAACTTGGTATAAATCGCCCTTTTATCCTGGTAAAATAAAAAAAAATTCAAACGCTTATACTTGTATAAATCTCCCTCTATATTGTAAAAACGCCCTTAATATACCCTTGTAATGTGTATTTTTTCTAGAAACGCGTTTTGACCAAACTGAAAACGCGTGAACTGAAAGCGCGTGAACAATAACCCGTTTATACCCAAAAACGCATTTTTGACAAAAAAAACCAAAAAAAACTTTTTAAAAAAACTAGTTATAGAATCAGTTACAGAATCAAGTTATAGAATCAGTTAGAGAATCAGCTACAGAATCAATTACAAATCTGTTTATAGATCCAAAAAATAAGCTATTTTTAAGCGAAAATAAGCAGATCTAAATCATTTAAGCAACGAATTAAGCATAAAATAAGCAGATTTGACTATTCAGATCTTTAATAAGAAGTTTCGATTGATAAGCACGACTGAATAAGCTCGAAATGACTGAATAAGCTCTAAAAACTAATAAGCAGGTATGTCGTCTCAATAAGCACTTGAAAAAGCTGAAAACGTCCTAATAAGCTAAGAGAATAAGCAATCAGCACATGAATTAAGCAATTAGCATAATCTGGACGAAAAAACTTAATAAACTGAATAAGCACTCTGAATGAGCAATAAGCTAACGAATTAAGCTAACTGAAAACTCAATAAGATCCGAATAAGCACAAATAAACCAAATCGACTTTCAAATAAGCATGTATCCCAGATTTAGCACAAAATCAGCACGAATAAGCTTCTAAATAAGCAATAAAGCAATAAGCTCCAAAAAAGCACAAAAATAAGTTGATAAACACAAAATCTCGATCTCAAAAACACGAACACACAAAAATAAGCACTAATCCGCAATCACTGGCTCTTGATACTACATATTAATCATATAAGATCTTGATTGATGGACTAGTGTGTGTAAATCAAAGTATGTTTAGTGTGTGTGTTTAGAGAGAGAATTTCTTAACCTTTTCTCATTTGATATTGATACAAATGACTTGGTGTGGAGGATTACATCATTATGGTGGTCATGAAACCTTATTTATACTTAGAGATGTAACTAAGTATACTATAAATACAATATTAGTCCATGCACTATTTCCTTCTATGCACATTGATCCTAAATCTATGTATATTCTATCATTACATCAAAATGTGGAATTTATCTTTAATTCCAACAGATGATCAAAGTACATAAAATATATAGACTAAACGTAGTCTAGAGTCGGGGTTAAGTTTAATATATGTTTTTCTACGAAAACGGAATAATCTATTCGGTTAACCAAAAAAGTAAAATAAAAAAATTTGTAAGAATTAAATTAAATAGGACAATATTAGATTAAATAATGACCCAATTAATGGAGTTGTTATATTAACCATCTCTTACGTTCAGTAAGTGTGATTGGGAAAACATGAGCATATAAGTTGATTCTGAGTCACATCTGGTGTAGTAAAATAAAGTCAATATATCTCAAGACTCTTTTTCAATGTGCTCATTTTCATCCTTGTTTTTGACCCACTAAAAGTATTATCACGTAGCTCTTGAGAAATATTGTCTCCTTTTAGTTCTAATTTAGCATCTTGTTCAATTTTGATCTAGCAATCCTTGAGCCATAGTCCTTCTCAGGTCGTTGTCATGTACTCCTCCATGTTGGTTCTCCCTTCTTGATGTTGACTTATTCTTTTTCCTGACTTTCTTGATCATGGAAATAACTCAAACTCGATGGATTCGAATGGTCAAGACCTCGATGTCTTGAAAAGTTTCGTAATGAAGAAACGCATTGCTCAGTGTAGGTCCTTATAAAACAGGTCTCAATGAGCCTTACACGACTTATAGTTCTTTGAATGAATCTAAGATACTTTGAGAGACATAACTGTGATATATATATTGGGTGGAATATTCAATAATCTATACCAAGATGAAACAAGAACTAATATCAAACTTGCTATTACTATTACTATTGTTTGTGAAATACACAATCACTCATATCGTTAACAATACTATTCTATGTTCCTTTTATAAGTTTAAGGAAACTAATCGCGTTAAGAGATAATGCTTATCTTTCCATAGATTAACGCTAATTGATAACTATTACTATAATTACAAACAGACGTAACTGTCTGGTCAAACAATATTAACTTTACATACTTTCTCACTTAAGTTAATGCTGGAGACTTACTTGCTCTCCAGACTTAACTCCTAACTAACACACTAGTATAATTATTTTACCAGGGAATGTCCTTTTACCCAAAAATAAACTAACAGATTTAACTTTAATACTAAACTGTATTAAGTCTGTTTTTTACTTATTTCCTAACAATCATCCCTAACTTGATCTTCATTCATGAACTTCAGGTTTCTTATGTACTTTGGCTTCACTTTGGGCTTTAGAGGGATTGTCTTGAACTTTTGCCTTCAAATAATTATGTCTTCAATGTCTTTCAAATCTTGACAGGCAACTAGTCTTCAATGGAATCTTCAGCAATATTGACAATATTGTACATCAAAATCATAAAGTTTCATTTATTCTCATCACTTAAGGTGTGTAACTCGGTGAGGAGGTGATATCATTGAAAAAAAATTTTAATGGATTTGATGTCTCTTTACCAGGTTAGCCAATTTAACTTGGAGTAGTCAGTCTTTGGCCACCAGAAAGGATGTATATCCATGGTCAAATGAAACCATTTCAAACTATCAGTACTTGAAAACATTGGTGAGTGGAATACCCTATGGTTTTTGGCAAACCATTGTACCATCATCGGATTTGATATGCTTTACTGTAGCGTGTTGCACTGGGCTAGTCAATCCTTTGGCATCCTAGTAAATGGTAAATTCCTCATGGTGGATGGATAATCATGTAAACTCTTTGTTCATTGGAAACTTGGTGTGTGATTATACCATCCAACTTTTTGGTAAAGTGTCAACCATCTAATTGGATTTGCAAGTCTTTACCTTAAGCCATAATCTTATGGACTATGTTTGGTTTTTCACAGCCTTTACACAAGCCATAAACTTGTTGGGCTAGCACAACTCTTCACTTTAATGATATGGTGAGTTGAAAACCATTACAATTATTTGCAAGTTGTCAACCCATAGAACGAATTTGATGAGGTCTTTCCAAGCAGCGTTTGCTCTTAGACTAGTTAGTTCTTATGTCTGTAAAACATGGTGAACCAAAGACCATTTGTTGTGTGGTGGTTAGCCAACACTCAAACCCTTTCTTCCTCATCATGATCAGATTCAGCTAAGACATCATCATCAGAATCTCCAAGTTCTTCCAACTGCTGTTTTACAAATTTTATCAGCTCCAAAGCCATAGTACTTTCTTCTTCAGTTTCTAACTTCAGATCCAATAATTGTGAAAGCACTTCCTTGATCAAAGGGTATCTGTTTTCAACAAGCATATGAATGACTAGTCCATGACTTGTCATGATTGTATGTACCCCTGAGGAACTATGCAATTTCCAGCTAATAATCTTCCAATTCAGCTGTTCATTCCAAAAGTCAGCAGTATCACCTTGATTAAACATTATTATCAGATCTCCCCAAAGCATCTTATCAAAGCCTTCAGGAATATCATCTTGATATTTTTCCATTACAAGTTCATAGATAGTCTTCAAGTCTTCTCTGTCCAAGATCGAGAGGACTCCCATCAAGGTGCTGAAGAATCTCTGATGTCCATTACTCCTTGTTACCTTATTCAGATAGATATCTTCATCAGGTTTGGTTGGATCAACTTGAGGTTTAGTTGTAAGAAAAAATGACTGCCATTCAACAATGGGATATTGATGATCAAGAATTTCAACATCAACCACTTTATCTTCATCAGGAGCTATATGTAAACACATCTTTAAGTCATCATCTTCTCTTGTGAGACCAGAGACATGCTTTCTTCTTTTTGCTTTTAACTTCTTTCTTGTGCCTAACTTCCTTTTCTTTGCTCCTTCTTCCTCTTTAACTTCCTCATGGACTGATTCAGCCTTTTGTTCTTTCTCTTTATCAGCAGCTTGCTCATTCATCTTTTTGATTGCTCTTTCATCTTCTTCAGATCCAATAGCCACAAAAGTCTGATCTTGTTTCTTATATCTCTCATACAAGACTTGGATCTCCTCAAAAGATTTAGACTTTAACTCAGCATGCTTCTTATTTGCAACATGTTTCAGATAAGTGATCATCTGATTTCTAAGCTGTGATATTGTAGGTGGCTTGTTTCTGATAGCAGCAATCCTTTGTTCTGCAAGAAACTTCCTTTGGGCAGCAATTGTGTCATGTAAAAACTTTGCTCTTTCCTCAATAGAATATTGCTCCCTTTCTTCTTGTTGAATCTTTTCTGCAAGAATCTGATCTGCATTTAGTCGTGCTTGAATGTAGTCAAATTCAGTTGCAAGTGCTTCCTTTGCAGCTTCTTCCTCTTGTTCTACCAATCTTCTAGCCAGAAGAGCATCAAGATCAATTTGTCTTTGTGTTTCAGCATCCATTGTAGCTTGCAATTTTTGAGCTGCCTCTAACCCTGCTAGCTCTTGAAGCTCTTGCTCTCTTGTTTTCTTTGATGCTTGAACTTCGGCTTGAAGGTCTTCTTCAGTCATTGGAGCTTTTCCTTTTCTCCTTTGGACTCTTTCTGTCTCACCAGTATTAAGTTCAGCAGTATTAACTCCAGCAGTACTAACTTGAGCTAAAGGAGTACTACCAGTATTAACTTGAACTGAAGGTGTACTACCAGTATTAACTTCAGTACTGGCAGTATTAACTGGTCTTGTAGCAGGTTCTTCAAAATCTAAGACCTTGGTAGGAGTTGTTGTAGATTTGGGTTTCCGTCTGTAAATCTTGCTACCAGGAGGGGCTTGTGAACCTTGAAATCCTTCAGAAGCCACATTAGTTAAGATTTGTGCAGCCTCTAAGGTAGAAGGACTTATTTGTTCTGCTTGAGCCTCCCCTAAATCCTTGCTCTTTTCAGGAGTAACAAATGTATCTCCTTGATTTGTTGGAGAAGGAATATCTTGATCTTGACCTGCTGCATCCTCTTCATACTCAGTTTCCTCTCTTTTTCTCTGCTGCCTCAACTTATTTTCTAGCTTCTTGATCTTCTTTATCAGCTTTAGGACTGTTGTTCCAAGAGTCCTTTTCTAAGGATTCTACTCTTGATTCCAGCCTAGATACAAGATCTAGCAGGTTTCTAAGTTGCTCACTTTCTTCACTAGTTCTAGATGTTTGAATCTCAAGTTCATGTGAAGGTGGTGGAGACATATGAGAAGAAGGATCAAATGATGGACCTTCTGTTTCATTATATGGAGGTGATGAGATTTGAGGAGATGGTGGATGTGTTGGTTGGGTGTCAGGAATGGTAGAGATGGGTGGAGATAAGGTTGATTGTACAGGTTGAGTTAGTGGAGGTGTTTGTGTTGATGGAGTAGGAATTTGTACAGGTGGTGGTGTAGGAGTTGGTACTTGCTGAGATGGAGTTGGAGCAGCACTTGGTTGAGCTTGACCTGCATCAATGGTTAGCATAGCAGGCAACAATGGTCTATGTATTCCTTGAAAACCTCTTTTCATATTTCCAAAAATCTTCTTGGTTAATATTACAGATACAAAAAGGTTTTTGTTTTCAGTTTGTATATTCAAAATCATTTGAAGAAAACGAGGGTACATTAAAAACTTTGATTTGCTTTTTAAGTTTGAGATCATTCCATCAAAGATAAGTTTTGAAAAGTTAAAAACTCTTCCAGTGGAAAGACAGATCAAAGCAGTGGCAATGTTGCTACCAAACTGATCCCATCCTCCACTTTTGGAGCTTATACAATGAAGAATGTGATGGATTAAAACTCTAATTGGGGTGTAAAATGACTTTTCCATAAATGTAAATGTCCTATAGTTAGTACACAAGTTTTGTAATTACGTTCAAAATTCTCTTCCTTTGCAACATGGTAATCCCTGAATTCATCTGCTAATTGGAGTTGCCTCCTAACAGACTCTTCAGTGATTGTATAGTCAATAGACTCTTTGTTGATTAAGCTGTTGAGTCCCATTGCAAGTGTTCTGGCCGTTGCCAGTTGCCAAAACTGTTGACAAGGGAATATAGATAGGTGCGTTTGTGGTGAGAGCATACCTCAATTTTGAATTATGAGGGATACCAATATTCTGTGTACCAGCACTTTCAGAAGGGTTTGAGTAAGAAACCCACTTGATTATGCTTATCACAATACTTTAGTTGTGCCATTGAAAGATTTGGTGAAAAAATATTTAAATCTTAAAAATTAGTACTGGTGATGGGACGTTTGAAAGATTAGGTCTGGTAGTGAGAGTATTTTTAGAGAAAAGATAATAGAGTAAATAGTGATAAGGATGAAAGTGGATAATTACTTTATTCTCTTTATAGGTACTCTTTCAGATTTAGGCGGCCTAAAAAATCTTCAACGGTTATTTTGAATCATAATAAATTGTTTTTATTTCAACCTGTATTAAGTAGAAGCGACCAGAAATATTAAAAAATGGCACTACCAGACTTTATTTATTTTGTCAACCTCAGTATTAATAATGACTCACCAGACTTAACATATTTTCAACCAGTTTTAATTATATAAACAACAAGTTGACCACGACATCATTACTTACATCCCAATTTGCATCCAATTGCAAGTGACAGCTAGGTCATGTCTTTTTCATGTCAAAGTTGTGCCTGCAACATCCTTTAAAACTCATGTAGTACCTGCAAAAGTTAGTCTATTACAGAGGCATTTCAATCTATATTAATACTTAGCAGAATTAACTTAAGCTAACTACCAGACTTAATACTTAACTACCAGTATTAAGTGGTTACCAGTTTAAACTTTTACACTAGCAGACTTAATACTAAACTACCAGTATTAAATTTCTATATTACCAGAACTAATCCTAAATTATACTACCAGTATTAAATCTAACTTAAACTACCAGGATTAATACTAAACTACCAGACTTAATTCTAATTTAAACTACTTTACATAAAATTTACACTTTTTCCTCCCCTTAAATGTAGCCTATGGGTTTACCATCCCAATGTTAACCAGCAAATGGTTTGGTTAACAGATCAGCTACATTTAAGTCTGTGTGAATTTTCTGCACTTGTATCAGCTTCTTCTCATAACAATCCCTAATGAAGTGATGCCGTATCTCAATGTGCTTTGTCTTTGAGTGATAGACAGGATTCTTGATTATGCAAATGGTGCTTTGATTATCAATATGGATAATGGTGTTCATGAAATTGAAACCATAGTCTAATAATTGATTTTGCAACCATAGCACTTGACCACAGCAGCTTGCAGCAGCTACATACTCAGCTTCAGTTGTTGAAGTAGCCACTATTGTCTGCTTTTTGCACTGCCATGAGATTAATCTCCTTCCAAGAAATTGGCAGCCACCAGTTGTTGACTTCCTATCAAGGTTAGCAGCAGCATAATCACTGTCCGAATAAGCAACTAAGTCGAGAGGAGATTCTCTTGGATACCACAAGCCTAGCTTTGGTTTTCCCTTGATGTACTTGAAAATTCTCTTGACTGCATAGAGATGGGACACCTTTGGGGTTACCTGAAATCGCGAACAAGCACAAACTGCATACATTATATCAGGCCTTGAGGCTGTTAGATACATAAGACATCCTATCATGGATCTATATAGATGTAAATCCACATCTGGACCGCCTTCATCTTGAGCCAAAGGAGCCTTTGTTTCCATTGGAGTAATTGCAGACTTCACACTTTCAAAGTCAAACTTTTTCAGAATCTCAGCAACATACTTGTCTTGAGATATGAAGATCCCTTCGTGGCTCTGCTTGACTTGTAAACCGAGAAAGAATGTAAGCTCTCCCATAGCACTCATTTGAAACCTCCCTTTCATTAAGGCTTCAAATTCATCACTCCAAGACTTCTTTGTAGATCCAAAAATGATATCATCTACATAAATTTGAACTAGAATGATATCCTTTTTGTCCTTCTTTATGAATAGAGTCTTGTCTATGGTTCCCCTTCGATAGCCATGCTTCTCTAAAAAGGTAGATAGAGTAGCATACCAAGCTCGAGGAGCTTGATGTAGCCCATACAAGGCTTTAACAACCTTATACACTTTCTTGGGGTGATCTGGATCAACAAAACCAGGAGGTTGAGAGACATAAACCTCCTCTTCAATAGTGCCATACAAGAATGCACTCTTCACATCCATCTGATAGACTATAAACCCCATATATGAGGCAAAGGCTAAAAATAACCTTATGGCTTCCAATCTAGCCACAGGTGCAAAAACCTCATCATAGTCTATCCCTTCTTCTTGCCTATGACCTTGAGCTACCAGCCTTGCTTTGTTCCTGACAACTACTCCCCTCTCATCCTTCTTGTTCCTGTATACCCATTTAGTTCCTATCACCTTAGCACCATTGGGTAAATCAACCAAGACCCATACTTGTTGAAGCTTGAACTGCAACAGTTCTTCCTGCATAGCTTCAACCCAGCTTTCATCTTCAAGGGCTTCTGAGACTTTCCTTGGTTCAGATTGAGATAAAAAGCAAGCAAAAAGACAATGTTGTTGATCTTTATGATTGCTTCTTTGCTGTGCTTGTATGTAGCTCACTAGAGCATGAGCTTCAGTGATCTTCTTGAGAGAGCTTCTAGTCTGAACAGGTGTATTGGGATCTCCAAGGATTTGACTTTGAGGATGAGCATTGTGAATCCTCAGAGTGTGGTTTGTACTGACATCTACCTCATCTGGTAGATTGTTGAAATCAGTAATAATCCCATCATCATCATAAGAAGCCTTTTCAAAGATACCTTCACTTGATTTATCATAAATCCTTATTTCAGGCATCTCATCATCATCTGCATCAGAGAAGACCTCTTCTTCATGATCAGCACTAGGAGAGATAGCTTCAATATTGCCAGGAGTAACTTCCTCAAAACCAGTATTAAGATTATCACTACCAGTATTAACAGGATTAGTACTGGTAGGTGCTGTTGCAGGTACTGGTCCTAAGTGCTTCAAAGCAAGAGCATCCAGCTCTTTTCTAAAGGTCATAATGTCATCAGCAGACTTGGATATTGGTGTAGAAGATGGCTGCTTTTCTTTGAGAGATTGCGTCTCTTTGTAGGCAAGTTTCAGAAACACTGCTTTTCCTAGAAGTAGAAAGAGACCACAAAGGAAAATTCTTCAACCTCCTCAGTCTTGCACATCAATTCACTACCTCGTTGAACCTGCAGGTTAGCTTATTTTGGCAAAGAGACAGGTATATAGTTCATAGAGTCTGTAAGATAGTCTAAGTCAAACATCCACCTATGGCCTAAACCCTGCACATTGGGTTTTTCCTCAAGAAAAGTTGACATGAAGGTTTACTAACCACTCTCTTTGGTTACTAAGTTAAAACCCGTATAGGCTTTACTGTTCACAGAGTAACCAAACAAGAAAACCCTCATCAGAGCTTCCATCAAACTTTCTAGTGTGCTATGAGTATTGAGATGGCACATGGCACCCAAATGTCGATGTAGCAAGGATTATTGGTTTTGTTGGCCAAACAAAAGTCATAAGAGTTTTGTTCTGAACTTGGTCACCCTTAACCCTGTTGAAGGTATAGCAAGCAGTAATCTGACTCTTCTTGCACAAAAAGTGGTAGTAAGTGTAGTCAGCTAGCATTGTCTATCAGCCTCTATATAAGGGTCCATTCCATTCTCAGCAACTCCTATATTGCTGAGGATTTCTTCATTACTAAACTCCTGTTTTATTACCTTTTCCCCACCAGAACTCAAGCATAACCTTGTTTTTAAATCTGTCCTCAATTATCTAATCTAATGATTTTTACTTTTTTGATAAGTTTGGTTTTCTATCTGTCTATAAAAGTCTTAAGGAATCACTACAAAGTCTCACCTTTTTAGCGAGAAAGAAAACCAACAAACCTTGAATAGTTCCATAATAATCACTAGACAGTAAACTTGCATGGTTGATACTCCTCACTGAGGTAGGTCCAAATAAGTCCATATGCAAGGTGTGTAATGGGTGGGTCACATATCTATCAATCTTGGCTTTACAGGAGGCCTTGTGTTGCTTTCCCTTCTGACAAGCAACACAAGTGTGGTCATTTTGAAACTCTTGAAGGTAACCCTCTAACTAGACTTTATCTTTTACAAGTTTGTTTAAATTTTTGAAATAAGGTGACCTAAAAGACCTCCTGTGCCCAACAATTTTGCTTCATTATATAGGCTTTTGCTAATAAACAAGTGTATCCTTTTGAAGAATCTACATTTTTCATATCAAAATAGACATGTTTGTGTTGCCTAGGACTTTAAAGAAGAATTTGATTTGTTCCATCAGGCATCTTGAATCAAGGATAAACCAACAAACACTCTTTTTCAGTAAAAAGTACATTTAGCTTTTTATCACATATCTGATATATGGAGAATAAGTTAAAATGTCCAAGTTCTTTCACAAAAGCCACATCATCAAAAACTAAATTTCCTAATCTAATTGTACCTTTTCCACTGATACTTCCTTTACTCCTCCAAAAGTAAACAGATCCCACTTTGGATAGATCTTGTATAATCTTTCAAGATGGTCCCTTGTTACCATCATGTGCCCAGAACATCCACTATCAAAAATACCTCTATGCTCCATATGCTTCAGTGGATGATCCTGCACATACAAAAAGAGATTAGTTTCTCTTTGGGACCCATGCCTTCACAGGCTTGGGTCTGCCTTGTGGACCTTGAGAAACATGAACATAGAACCAGTTGTCCACCATTGGTATAGGAGTGTGGTGTTTGTTTTTCCCAAACACAACCTGCTGAGTGTCTTAACACAGTTCCCATTTTGCCTTAACATCTTATATATTTGACTTGTAAGCTGTATTCCTCGAAAAGGGCTATTTACAGGTGAAACTTTGTTTTGAAAAACATGTTTCTTGACTTTTAGATCACGCTGTGAAGTCTGGTTTTGATAATAACTGGTCCTAACTCTATTACTCTAGCAGTATTTACAATTGATCGCGCAGTATTAACTCTAGAACCACAACTTAATTTGAGTGCCAGATTAACATACATCTATCAAATTACATGTTGCTTGCCATTAATTAAATCTAGAAAGCACCAGAAAAACCTTAATTTGAGTACCAGCATTAACATGCACACTACCAGAATTTTAATATTCCAATGACCATATTAACATTTACCCTACCAGTATTTTAAAAGTAATTGCTAGCAGTACTAAGTTGGTCTAACATTACAGGTCGGATGAACTGATTTGCTTTATAATTCTGTTAGTGTTTATTCCAGGCAGTGTAGCTTGCCTATCATTAGTATGAACCCCCTTTGCTCTTAAGAGCACTTTCCCTTGCCATCTTTTCTCATAATAGGTCAAATCCTAATCAGTGACTTAAGACATCACATACAAGAACATTATTTTCTTTCAAAAGGAATATCCTGCACCTAATTTCTCTTTCCATCCTTAATTTTCCAATTCTTCATTTATAGGAAGGGAAAAGTGAGGAAGTCATCTAGGGTCTTAATTGGTTCCTAAGAGTTTTTAATACATGCTGTGCACAACTAGTAACCGCTGTGTGGGTGAAGGCACTTTGGTTGAGTCTTTTGGTGGAAACATGGGGTCCATCATTGACTGAATGGTCCAAATACATTCCGTGGCTCCCTAAATAAAAAATGCCCATCTAACTGTTCATTAGGATTGACAGGTTGAGTATGAGGTCAACTGGCACAGACACATTCCAAGCTCACCATCACTGTCATTAGATGGACAGATGAGAAATCTAATGGAGCTAACATTAGACACTGTAAGAATAGGAGATTGGTTGAGGTCCCTTATTTAACCATATACAACAGAGAATCATCTATTCCTCCTGTTCCCTAGGTAATAGACACCACTAAGAGGATGGGGGACACCTTTTATATTCTACTTGTTTAAATCTGCTGTATAGAGGATTGTCTCCATAAGTACCCTGGAGCAGTTTCCTTAAGGACAAAAAAACATCTGTCCACTCTCTCCTCATAAACTTAACCTCAGCATATTGGATTGTATGCCATATCCTAAACCTATCTTAAACGGTTGTTTGAGCCCCATCCACAATCAATGAAGCTTCCCAAGATTTTAGAAGATGCAAACCAAGATCAAAATTTTTTGTAAAAGCATCATTGTCTTTGACAGCTTTCATCCTAATCTTCTATATATTTTAAGCTTTTCATCTTTCAAAATTTGGATTAGCTTAAAATGCAATTTTTCATTAAGGAAGTTTGCTGTTTGTGGGAGGCTCTAAAGCTTAGATCTAATTTCTTAAGACCTAGCTTATGGCAGTTAAGGCAGCTTCTTGGATCACCAAATTAGATTGTAGTTTCAGCATACTAGCTTTAAAAGAGCATTAAATGGAATCTAAACACAACATAGAACAACATTTATACCTCATTATTCACATGGAAAAGCCATAAGAGCATTAATTGAGTTTCCTCATCTGTAGTCTGCTCTACCCAAATTGATTTGACCTTCAACAATTGTCATCATGCTTCCTTTTAGTTCTTACAGCTTGAAATCTGACCTCTACTTGCTTCCTTCCTGCCTGCTTCCATCTTTTGTACTTTAAACTTGCACTTCCCCAGCAAAATGCCCAGTATTATGGCAATTGAACACTCAACTTTTCTCTTATCAAATCACATGCATTTTTCCATCCCACTCTGGCCTTCTACCCTGTCTTCTGTAAGAACTTCTTAATCTTAAATGGCAGTCATGAGCAATCTGCCAATTTATCCATACTCTTCCAATCCAGATCATCATTTGATACTAGGTCTTCATGTATCCAAAATCCACATCATCACATTAGTGGCTAGAAAAGAATGCGGATAACTTCATCAGCAAGACCAGGAGAGCAGTTGGGTTGCCTTGGAAGAGGAAGTGTATAAGAATCTATAACTTCCTAGTTGTGGCTTGGCTTATGCTTGCTTAAGAGGCTTTAGTTTGTGAAGAAATTGCCACATTTATCAGATGTTTGGGAAGAAGATGTTGTCTTTGGATTCTTGTTTCAAAGACACTCAGATTATTGTATAAGCATACAATTGACAGTGTGTCAATATTCTTCTTTGTTCTCATTGTCATGCTAGACTATCCACGCAGGGAAGGGACCGATAAAATTTGTGATATTAGCATCTTCATCTGACACAAAGTGCCAGCACCAAGGGCAACTCCAACTTGATAGAATTTTTGAAACCTATCATACCCTTACTCCAAGCTTTCCCTTAGGAGACGAGATAGAAAAATGCTTCAAACTGTTGTTTTAAAACAGCTTTTGCATTTCTTTGAGTTCGCATTCCTCCAAACCTTGTCTTAATGCTGCCCAATCTCATTGGTCAACCCCCCCTCATCCATTCGCCATGAAAACGTCTGGATGATCTTTTGGAACAACCATTAACAGTAGTGTTCTAGCTTTCCTTTCTTTCTCATCAGCAACCTGTTTCTTTTCCGGTGGTATGGAGGAAGAAACGCCTGTAAACACCAACCTGCCTTTGGTGACAAACGCTTCTTCGAGTTCCCGTGAATTCTGAATTCACTTTCTAAACTCATTATCTATATACTCAAGAAAAATGTTCCATCTCCCATCGCCCTACAGTAATCTAATCATCCTTTTGAAGACAGGCATTGATCTTTGAAAAGTGAATTTGATGGTGATTATTTGTGTGGTTTAGGCAGTGCATCTCTTTGTTGATGCTGGTGCAAGATCCATTCAAAAGATGCCTCATCATGAAGAAAATTTCCTCATCATCATGAAGAGATAAATCATTCGTTGGCAGACACTGACAACTTGATTTTGTGAATGAAAGGTTTTGATCTTGTTTCAACTTGTGTAACAGTCCTTTTTGTTGGCTCTGATAAAAAACCCTACTGGTAGGTCCTTATTAACTAGGATCTCAATGAGCCTTAAAACGACTTATAGTCCCTTTGAAAAAATCTCAAAGATACTATGAGAGACAAATAACCGTCGAATAACAAATATGACGCGGAATATCAATATCTATACCAAGATGAACACAAAACAAATACAAACTTGGATATTACTATTACTATTAGTAGTTGTGAATGCACAATCAACTGATATGTATTTACAATGCTATTCTATCTATCTACGTTCCCTTTTATAAGCTACGGGAACCCGTAAACGCGTTAAAGAGATAATACTTATCTCTTCCTATATAACGGCTAAGAGATAACAAATTACTAATATTAACAACCGAGACTAACTCTACCCAGCAGATATTTAACTTTAATACTGCCAGACTTAAGTTAATGCTGGCAGACTTAACTTGCTCTACCAGACTTAACTTCTATTACTAACAGTACTAACTATTTTCTATCAGTACTAACTATAACTAACAGACCTAACTTTAATACTAACAGTATTAAGTCTGTTTACAATATTTTCCTAACAGTTATCTAACCTAAAGTTTTGATGACAAGTAAAGCAATAAACACACACAAGAGGATAAACAAACGATAAAGAAGTGGTCAAACACTAATGTAAGGAAAACATATCAACCATAAATAATCCGATAAAACGCAGGTTTGTTTATTTAGTGCAATGATTGACTTATCTCAAAGGGCATATCATTCCTAGACTTAGGCGGTACTTCTTCCTAAGACCTAGACACGTTAATCCTGTCACAATTAGACGTATTCGCATAAAGCAATCATTTGTTGATTATAATCTATCTTAGGATTTAAATAATGGTGCTCTTACTAAACCCTAGCTCGTCGAGACTTTACCCACTTACTGCTTAACGACAATTTATATACTAGTAGTCCACTCTATCTGGGTCCTAACCAATGGAATCAGAATGTTATTTGTTGAATTATCTAGGGACACCTGCTAGTGAACTTGTTCACTAAACCAAAGGTAAGTATAGGTCATTTATTTGTGATCCTATGGTTCTAGATATAAAAATTGCAATATGGAGAGCTATCCTGGACTCTTAGCTTACGCCCACACAACATCGAAGTTGCAGCGCATTAAATATGTAGGACTAGACCCAGTTGAATGATAGGTCGCATACTTAAGCACGTAAACAAGTATAAATTGATAAACATAATCAACAATCAATGATAAATTAAGCAATCGAGATAAACAAACCAAACATTAAATCTTCATAAACATGGTTGATACCTAAAGGTATCAGCCGATAGTCATTGTAACAATACACAAAATCATATATGAACGATTAAACATAATGCTAACCAAACACGTATAGTGGAGTGTAGAGATTACAAGAGTTTTCCTATGATCTTGAGGCTCTTGTCTGACCTTCTATGCTCCTTTATTCGTCTCTTGGTCGACTTGGTGGTTTAGGGTTTCACTTGCATACCTAAAACTGAGTTTAGGGTCTTCTATTTATAGAGTCTGAAAAAAGGTCGATACGCCGTATCGAGCGATGTGGGATACGGCGTATTGGGGATTTCTTGGAGTAAGGACCACGTTTGATATCTTTTAGAATCTTCTAGTGTTTAATAAACCTTGGATACGTCGTATTGGGTCTTCAATCCTTCGTGGTTATCTGTGAAATGCAGGCACGGATACGCCGTATCTTCCTTGGTCGATTAGGCGTATTGATGTTAAACCAATTGGTTCTTCTTCGTTGACCAAAGTATTATATACGGCGTATCGTTGATGTGGATACGACGTATTCTTCTAAGTCAGACAATGGTCTTTTGATTCGTCAAGTCTTGGATACGTCGTATAGGTCTAGAATAATACGGAGTATTGGTTATCAGATCAGTAGACTTTCTCGAACTCTTCATTTAAGCTCCAAAATGAGTGCCTTTTAGATAATCTTCACAAATTACTCCATAATTACTGCAAATAACAACTTTAAGCAATTAATTACCAATTCATGCAATAATTATACAAAGTGGGTAAGAATCATGACACAAATGATGCTATAAAAGTGACGTTATTTGATGTCATCAATCTTACCAAAGTCTAGTTACCAATTTTATCCGTCATTAATTCATTACTTTTATATTTTACGTCATTAACTTTAATAAATCCTATCTCGCTTACTAATAATACTTTTAGAAAGTTTCCGACACACATAGAAAATATATATGTTTTACTATAATATTTGTTAAGGATTTTATAGCTCGTTCGGACTCGAAAACGCCCAAAAACCTCTTTTTTAAATTCCAAACAACTCACTTGTATTAGTCGAGTTTATGCAGAAAATTTATAAAATTTCTAGATTTTAGTCAGTTTTTACAAGGGCGTAACTCCATTATAAAAGTTCACGGGATGGTCAAAAACTACATTTCAAGGAAAATTCACGTTCTACAAGTTTTACTTTATAAGTTTTACCCAACTCAGACTCGAAATAGGTCGAAACACGAAAACGTAAACTGGACAGATTGTGTCAAAAACAGTTTCGAGTTGGAAAAATGACTAGTTTTCGTCCGAACTTCATTTGTTCATAACTCACTCGTTTTAAGTCCGTTTTTAGCGATCTTTATATCTACGCGTTCGTATTTAGATGTACTATTATATTTTTTGACTCTCGACTTTTTAAAGTGGTTTTAACAACTCGTTTTATTTAATACAAATTTCGGACATCAAGTATTTATATCATAACTACACTATATTTTTAGCCGCAAACATCACAACTTCAATACTAGCCTAAATCCCTTCCATCGATTGTTACCAACGTTCAAACAACTCCAAGACAACCTAATCCCTTCCACCGGTTGTTATAATATCATCAAGAACCACTTTTAACACTCTTTATCACATTTTTAGCCTAAAAGTACAACAATATTAAGAAACATTCAAAAACACAAATAAGTTGTACAACCCTTTTTATTTTTGTTAGTTTCTTGTAAAAATCATTTACACAAACATAGGTGATGATGTTTGATTGCTGCCAAACTACACCTTAAAATATATATAATATAATAAAATATAAAATATATATAGTAAGAATAGTCTAAAAGCAAGATCAATGAAACCGAGAAGTAGTATAGAGTGTTCCCGGGTCGTTTATCCCCAACGAGGCTGGACTGGAGAATCGATACAGTCGAAGATTTGAGTTTGAAGGAGAGAATTGAATTGAAAGTGTGGAAAAGTCAAATTAAACAATAACAAACAAAAACGTTTAAGAAAAACCTAGAAATTATGAAATTAAACTAGAAAACGAGAGCACGAATCCCGAACAAAGGGGGAAAAACCTAAAATCTTTAAAAATAACCCTACGAAGAAATTTTCACTTCTAAACTACTCTACTGGACAAATAACGAAGAATGAAAAAGACTAGACTGAAAACGGAGTTCGTTTGACCCAAAAACGAGTCAACACAAAAAACGAACCCGGACCCGTTCTTAAAAAAATGAAAAGTTGTAAAAATGACCTTACGAAAAACTTTAAATTTTTCCTACAAACTATATGACAAAATAAAATTTTCTAAAAAAGAAAAATATTTTTTTGATAATTTTTGTATTTTTTATGAATTTTTAAAAGTTTTAACTAAATTAAATTATAAAAAATAGTAAACTGCTACGAAAAATTCTGAAATTTTTACAAAAAATATTAGACACTATAATAATCCTAGGAAAAATAAGAAACACAAAATTGCTTAAGAAATAAGCCCCGAATAAGCTGATCACAGCTTATAAGCTTATGGGGTGAAAACGACTATAAATACTATTGCCCTTGGGACTATAACAGAAAAGTCCCAAGGGCGCAGCGGTGAGGGTGTGTGTAAAAGAGGGATTGTATCGAGAGGTCACGGGTTCGAGTCTTGCTCACCCGGACCTCTTGTCTTTCCCTCTTTTTTTTTCAAAAACTTCAAAAAGCAAAGTTGTTAAGCTCGTGGGGCTTAACAACTTTGTCTACTACCACTTTTGCTGAAAAGCCCTAAATAAGCTTAAAAATAAGCTTAAAGTTGACAGAAATGCTAACAATGGCTTAAAGGCTAAATGGCTTAAGACATTTTGGACATGTGGGGAAACTTAAGCTAAAGTTTTTGCTATATACTATATAAAAATTATTGATTTAAGTTTAATTTCCAAAAGTAGCACGTATATTAGTCAGGTTAGAATCTTATGGGAGAAAAAGCGACAAATTACACACATGAGCTCTTAAGATTTCCAAATAATCCTTGTTTAGCATCCAATTCATACTTAACACTATCATTTTTCATTCTTCGCGAATATTCGCGAACGCTTAGCCTAAAGGTTAAGGAACAAGCTAGAGCTCAACACGCTCGATCGGGTCAAAATTTATTCTTATTCTACCCAGTAGGAAAGTCAAAATTGTGACAAAACACTTATTTTATTTTTGAAAATTTTTAAATTTTTTCATTTTTTTGAAATTTTGGTGGTAAAAACGGGATTACGTGATAACAACGGCTGCAGGCAAAAATCAAATCGAAGATCCCCCCCATACTAGAATGAAACATCGTCCTCGATGTTTTACGAAGGGTTTCTACGTAAATCCTAAGCCGTTTATGAAGTATGCTTAAAGATAAACGTTAGTCGATAAGATTAGGATATCGGGATTCCCAAATGAAGCTGAGGATTGTGAAGCTCTTGTGATCGAAGGACAAATAGCACGAGAGACTTCAAAAATCCGGGACATCCTGGACAATACAGCACAAAACACAACACACGGAAAAGGAAAGAGGCAAGCCTCCTCACAACAACTAAACACTTATTCATTACTACTACGGATAAACTAGGATAAGCATGGGGTGCCTCCCACGAAGCGCCTTGTTTTTGTTAACCGAGTCACAAGCTTGACTCGACCCCGAATTCATTGGTCCATGGGGGAGCAAGTGGAAGATAAAATCTTAATCGGACTTTCATTCAAGTGGTTTGGATAAACATTGAATTTTATGAAAGTTCCACTCCGATGAGATATACCCGGCATAAAAGAATGATAATTGGAGATGCCGGGGTCAAAAATGATATCTTCATTCCCACAGGAGAGAAGATGTGGAGGAGCAACTGGATACGTGAGAAATGGAAGAAAGATCCATACAATATAAGCGAAGAGGGGTTCACTTAAAAGTATGAAATCCGTATCCAGGGTGGGATGGGTGGATAAAACATTAGGCACATGAACTCTTGGTTCTCTTGTTGGGAAAATATCTTCCACCTCATCCATAGTAAGATTGCCCAGCTCGGGCTCAATCTTTTAAAGCCAGAAAATGATCATATCGATGGAGATATGATGTGAGCGAGTTCATCGGCGAACTCCTCATGATGAAAATCACTCCTATCGGCAGGAGGAAATGGATTGATCGAAAGATCAAAGATGAACGAATCATATTGAGAAAAATCAGCATGAGTAGTGGTACTGCCACTACTCTTTTCTTCAATATGACTGTCATAGAAGGCTTCATAATCCGGAAGAGAGTAATCAGATTGAGTAGTGGGACTGCCACTACCAATCTCTTCCAAATCAAAGCAGAAAGTTTCAGGTTCTGGTGAAGAATTATCAAAGGTGTTAGTCTCCTCCAAGAAAAGGTTAAGAGATGTGGAGGAAGACTTGGTCATAACATTCGAAGATGGAGGGGAATTTTCTTTTAATGCTTCGATGTTGCAATAAGAAGATGACATTCAACCAATTTTTTACGAAGGTTATCGTCTTTAAATTGTTAGAAGAATATCAATATCAATCCTCAACTTCTGGGATAACAATCTCCTACCACCTCTAAGCTGATCGATTCTCAGCATCGGGACGTGGATGCATCGACATTAATCGATGTTCTTCATAAGAATCGTATCACTGAAGTAGGAATCATGTGAATGATGATAGTCTCAGAATGTTCTTTGAAAGCTTTAAGAGGGTTAGGATTGTTACAAAGAGGCAAATCACACACGCTGTCAGGAATACCCTCGGGCTCACTTGGGATTGGGACAAGGTTCTCAACACTAGACTTTATTACTTTGTCCGATTCCGTTGCCGAAATAGTGTCAAGATGCTCATCCCCCATACTTAGAGAGTTAACGGGCTCCTTGGTTGGTGAGACGGGTGTGACTGCAATGGTATAGTCATCTTCATCATCATAGTAAATGGGAATCTTTCAATATCGATCTTTAGCTGCTTGCTCTTCCGCAATTCGCTTTTCTTTTCTTCTTTTGATAGCTTGGACCACCAAAAACTAAGGTTGATCATTTGTTCCATAAAGCTTATTACTTAGATGAGAAGCTCATTTTGGGAACTGAAGATTGATGATTGACGGTATATTGCGGGGTTGAAATTGGTCAAATTCAAAAGAATTATAATCATAGCAAGAATTTTGCTCTTGATATAGTCTTCATTCTTGGTGACATGGTAAGTTTCTGAGTCCCCGCATTTTAAACAACAAGGATATTGTTGTGGAAAACCATGAAAATTTTGCGGGAAATTAAAGTCTTGATTGTAACCCGGTTCCGGATAGATAAACGGAACTTGAGGTGTACAATAGTGACCATAACGAGCATCGTTCCCGCAAAATTCACAAGAGTACATGGGAGGTTGTGGAGGTGGGTTGAAAACGTTAGGAGAATCATCAACAAAGTTAGGTTTAGAATCATAAGTGAATGAATTCTCATCTCCGGTACAAGATGCCGGTTGAACACTTGGCAAAGTCTGTGGGAACTCATTAACGGTTTGATTGTTGCATGGTTCCGGTTTAGGGATAATCGGAATTTGCGGTGGACAATTGTAACCAAAATGAGCACCTTTCCCGCAAGACTTACAAGTGCATCGTTGACAGAAGATGTCGTCTAACGAATCACCACACTCGTAACAACAATTGTGGTTAATTTGTGGAGGAATTTGTGAAGAATTTACACCGGGGCCTTGTTTGACAACGAATGGCTCTTGATTTTTATTAACGAAGTTAGTATCGTCATCGGATGACTCAGAAGTGTCTTGGAAGTCTTGAAAAGCTTCCTCCAATGTCTTTCGTATTAGAGCACATTGTCGACAATATAGACCATG